>CDEZ01020840.1:2777-28327 GCA_000826365.1 Acanthamoeba royreba
ATGATGATGATGATGATGATGATGATGATGATGTGCATGATGATGATGATGTGCATGATGATGATGATGTGCATGGTATTGCTGGTGATCAGAGGAGTGGAACCTGATCTTCAGGAGCAAACTGATTGATGAGGTCTGGCCTCACCTGGCCATCTGGCTCAAGGAAGAACACACTGGGCAGGTATGGTGCCAACTGTGGAATAAAGGTTAACGTTGTAAATTATAACGCATTATTTATTAATTTATCCAGATTAGGAAAATTAAAACAAATAAATAAATATCAAGTCACTCTAAATATAAAAAATAATTTAAAAATAGGAGGACGCACCGCGTTGTAGCGCAGGCGGGCGTAGATGGGGAGGTCCTCCTCGGTGACCTTGGCCATCACAAAGTGCTCGCGGGCCAGCCGGGCGGCCTCGGCCGAGTAGTCCAGTCGCTGGAGGAGCTCGCGACTCCATCGGGAGTCGTCGTACACCACCAGCACCACCCACTTCTGTCCTCTTCTGCCGTCTTCTTCATCATCACCATCATCATCATCATCATCATCCGAAGGAAACCGTGCTTCGAACAGTGCTCCCTCGTAGGTCTCCAGCCACTCGATCCCTCCTCCACCTCTACTTGCTCCTACTACTTCGGTGTCATCGGTGTCATCAGTGCCGTCATCAACTTCATCATCAGTGCCGTCATCCTCTTGAGTGACGAGGACAGAAGAAGAAGAAACGGCAGCACTGCTGGTAGTGGTGGAGTTATTGTTGGAGTCGGCAGCAGACACGTCCGGAGTACCGAGGAGAAGGAGGCAGACGCTGGCAAAGAGGAGCAGGGTGGTGAAGAAGATGAAGGGCGAGGAGGGTGCGGTGGGGCACCGCGAAGGTCGGAGAAGGAGCATCGTCGTCACTACGAGCCGTGTTGGACGAACTAAACTTTTAGGGAACACCAAAAGAACAACAAAACAAAACGCCGACGTGGCAGCCTAAGAGTGGACCACGATACAGACACTGTGCGTAGGGGCATGCCACAGCAGGCCCGGGTCATTCTTGTTAGTCTTGCCTGTCTCCTTCGTCCTGAACTTCACGCTCGATCTCGGCCCGCTTGGCGTCGTCAAAGTAACGTGAAGGCAGCAGGCACTGCATAAAGTCCTGCAGACACATGACGAGATCAAAAAATGAAAGTTAGAGTCAGTTCACGATGCGGTGCTGATGAACCTTGCTATCCACACACACACGATATCCATGTGCAAGTGATGAAGGAAGAGGTGAGATGAATGTGTAGAGAGCGAAGGAGGAGGAGGAAGAGGAAAGCGACCTGTGGGTGGAGCTTGCCAGAGATCATCTCTGCAAGGGCCTTGCCAGCAGCAAAGCAAAGGCCATGCCATTGCCCGTGTAACCTGCCCCGATCAGCTGTCCACCTCGCACACCGCCTTCTTCTTCAAGCCGTAAACATCATCAACATCCCACCAATTCAATACCAGGATGCATCGCAGTCAGGGATGTACCTTTCAGCGGCGCCAGTTCAGTGAGAGGGCCGATGAGGGGCAAACTATCGAGGCTGTAGGCCATGATCCCTGTCCATTCGCTCTCCACCTTGAATCCGATCTTGCCTTCTCCAACACCTTCACCCTATATATCGTTGATGATGATGTTGACGATGATGTAGATATTGCCAGTGTTATTGAATGAGGAAGAGAGTCGAGGTACTTTGTCCTCCTGAAGGCAAGGGAAGTTGTCTTGCAAGAATTCGTGAAGCTTCTCGCTGATCTTTGTCACGTACACTGAGTCGTCAAGCGTGTTGAGTTCCTATATAGTAGTGGCAATGTGAGTTGCAGTATTCGCGCACAATCGCTGCACATTCACTAAAGCGAATGCACCTTGGTAGGAGTGACCCAGCGCATGCCACCGAGCACGACTCGCCCGTCTTCCCGCTGGATCATGTACTGATACCCATCATCAAACGACTGAAACCACACAAAGGTCAGCTCAATGTTGATGTGATGACATAGGATAAGAGACAAGGCCAGCACCAGGTTATGTGTCCATCGCAGTTGCGTAATGGGAGAGGTGATCAGCGCTTGACCTCTCACAGGTATGATGGCACCTTTCAATGATGGTATCAATTTCGGTGTCCTGGAGTGTCATCATCATCATTCAGTACACGGACATTCATCAACGACATTGATGGCGAAGAAGGCACTATCGACGTACCAGGCGTTGGTAGCGTAGACCACGCATGAAGTCGATACATCGCCTTGACTTGTGCGCACCACATATCTTGCTGCCTCTTGGCCATCTCCATCTTTGCTTTCCACAACTTCACTCACCTGAGTGTTGACCAGGATGCGCACTCCTCCCATCTTCTTTGCCTCCTGACCGAGAGCGTAAACCACCTTGGCCGGATAGAACGATGCCGCGTAGGGATGATAGAATCCTCCAAGGAATAGAGGCGTGTGAGCCTCCTGCCTACACGGGATCAAAGCATCATCAGTACTTTGAGTGATACAGACCCAAAGAGCAAGAGAGGAAGTGGAATGTACTGGCACTTCTCCTTGTCCCACCACTCGGCACGCACCTCCTTGTCGATGTCGTGTACCTCCTCAAGGTGCTCCTTCAGAAATGCAACCTCCGACTCGGTACGGGCAAGCTCGATCTGAAGAAGAAGAAGAAGAAGACAAGTCATGTCCCTCATGAGTTGAAGGAATGGATAGAGAAGGGAAGGAAGAGGAAGTTCTACGCATCCATGACTATTGAAATCGCATGCCACTTGATGAGTTTCGATGAACTCCTTGATCAGACCAAAGTTGTGCCGTTGAAACTCGAACAGCCTGCGTTGCTCTTCCTACGATGACCCCACATGACACCCACACCACCCAGAGATTCCGACCATCATCATCAGCATCACCACGTGCATCAACGTTCAAGTTCATCATGCCTGTGCAGTGAAGGATTTGCAAGGATTCGCACCTCACCATAGAGCCTGAGCTTCGTTTCGGAGAATGGCTCGAAGGGAGGCCAGCAGTGACCACCATTGCGTCCCGTTGCACCTGCGCGTGACCACACATTCACCCGTGTGAACCATCACAAGGAGCTCCTCGGCAATTGATCGCTGAGCAGAGAGTACCGTGGGCGAGGCCATCACGCTGGTCCAACACAAGCACATCATCAATGCCGCATCGTCGCAGCCAGTAGGCCGTCGCCATACCTGTCATTCCCGCTCCTGCACCACATACATTTGATACAGGAATCAGTAGGGACATATTGTTAGATTATGACATGTTGTATATCTACGTTATGATGTAATAAAAATAATACATTATGTAAATATAATAAGCCGACCTATGATAACGACGGCAGCAGAAGAGGGCAAGCCGGCAGCCACATCGTGCTGATGGTGATGGGCGGCCTTGACACCGTCCAGTGGTGTTCCGAGCCAGAACGGCGCACTCAACCGTTCTCCTCCTCCTTCCGCTTCCATCGCCACTTGAAACTTTGGTAGAACTCTGGAGAAGAAGCCTGGAACGAAATGGTCCCTTAAGGCAAGTGCCGAGTATTTATCATGTCCCACTGCCGGACCACCGCGGTGTGCACAACATGTGGGCAGTCCTCAGTGGGCAAGGCGCAGCCATGGCCCAGCAGGAAGGTAAGGACCACGGACTGCCACTCCTTTGGAGGAGGAGCCAGAACATGCAGACAGAGCAGCTTCCTTCCAAAAGTGTAGAGATGTAGGTAGGGACACAGCAATAATTGGATTAAGTAAATCATTTTTATTTCCTTCACATTTAAGTCATTCATTCACACAACTAAGGCCATGGCCACGTACCTGCATAAAAAAATAAGATCAGGGTTAGTGAATGAAATTATTCTATTGTTATAAAAAGAATTGTAAAATGAGTGCCCTCATGTAAAGTAGGTAAGTTTTCGTGACTCTCATGGATTGAATCAAGCGAAAGTGGAATTCTAATCGTCGGGATCATGAAAAATCTGAAAAGAAATGAATGAACAGAACGGAGATTAAAGGCACCTTGTAGAGATCTCCGGAGATCGCCCGTAGTGCACCACAGCTCCACACCTGAGGAAATGGGAAATGCGTAAGATTACCGCAAGGGAATGAGAGAGAAGAAAAAATCATCAAGAATGTGATCTTCATGACGAGATTCCACTAATGGATCATTTTGAATTCACAATGTCTTTGATTATGTTGTAATCCTTAGATCTTGTTTGAGTGCTGTGTGTAGGAGTGGCTTATAAAAATATAACACACTACACAGAGGACAAAGGCGCGTACCGCTGGTCTTGCCACCGGATTTGGATGTGAGCTTGCCTGCGTTTGTTGCTGGAAGAGAAAGAGAAATAAAAAACTGTCTTTCCTTCGCGAAAAGAAAACAAGAGAAAACAAGGAAACATCAATTCCTCTCATTCCAACGAGAGTATTCGGAGTATGCATATGCTTGCCGGGGAGTTGGCACACCAACGAATGGACAGGAGAGAGGGAGAGCCACTCGATGGTGGTCAAGTGACTGAAGACCAACGGTTTTCCTTGAAGAAGGCAAGCTGCTCTATCCGTCCATTACTTTATGGCAAGCCTCTAGAGGGTGACTCAACCTACAGCAATACAGGATCCTAAGGGATCAAACGAAATGCGAAGTGAGCAGCCTTGTCGCGGGTGCGCCGGAGCAGGGGCTGCAAAAGAGCAGCGCGCAACCTCGTGGGTCTGTGGAAAAACCATTCTGGCCAATGGAGTGGGAGGAAGTGCTTGTCGGCACCCATTAAATGTCGTGGTCAGCGCTGCATCCGTCATTCTTTACAAGCAACACATCAAAGACATCACAATGAGCCTCAAGCTACTCCTGTGCCTTACCTGCCTCGTGGCGGTTGTCCTGAGTGAACCACTTACGTTCAACGGCCAGAAGGTCAGCCTCACCATCGATCCGGCTGGCGCCAAAGTCAATCTCTCCCCGAGCAGCTCAAGCTCCGTCTTCTCGTTGACCTTCACGCAGATTCAAGAGATTGCTCCTGACGGCGGTGTCGTGAACGCAGTCAATTCTTTCGCCGGTCTCAACTTTAATGTACGTGTGATTAGTACTGCGCCATCTTCATCATATCTAATGCGAACGTACTTGCGTGGAATAGAATCCCTCCCCTGGGCAGTCACAGTTCTTCCAAGGTGTGAATGCCACTTTGCTAAACCTCAACGGCAACGTGCCTATCTCTGGCTCACGAGGCAATAGTTCTTCTGCAAACATCAACGTCAGCTTCTACGTCTTCAACCAGGCGGGCAAGATCAACTTTGGAGCTACCGTACGTTGAGATCTTTGCTTGGATCTGTGGCAGAGAGGGAGAAGGCCTGACCTGTCCACGTGCAGAGCTATGACGTCGATGTCGGCAGCGTGGAGATCGTATACTCCATCACCGGCTGGCCCGTTGCGGGTGCTAATAACACCATTAACCTTCGCGTACGCATCTCCACTCCTGGTCGCTCTGGTTCGTGGAATAGCCCCGAGCTGCGTCTGTTCGATGGCGCCTCGATCGTCTTCGCTCCTCAGTCGTCGAACAGCGATGGCCAGCGTGACGTTGTGGTGAATGCTGTACCTGCAAGCGGCGCGGCAGACATCACGATCCAGTTTAAAGCCTCCAGCAGCGTCAACTATGATCCGCTCTTCACTTTGACAGATGCAGGCAGCGCTGCCTCCATTCCACTTCCCTTCTACTTCTACCTCTTCTGAGCATTCACGCGCTAGATCAGCAGCATTCCAGTTCCTCCTTAGTTAGGAGAACACTTGTGCATATTTTGTGTTAAAATACGTTTGTTTCAATATATACCATATAAACTGTGAGGCAAGGTGCATGCTTGCAACATGTTACAAAATGTCACATCTGTACATAGAACATCAGGGTCTTTTATGCATTTCATCAAACATCATGGAAAGACGTACATATTTAGAAGCTCGATGTCCGAGTGGCGTGCCAGAGATGGGCAACGTGCTGCAACAGCAAGACGGGTGGCAGGCGCGGCGTTTCAGCTTTTGCGAGGCCTTGTTCGTGGTTCCATGGCTTCAGTTGCCACACCGCCTGCTCAATTTCTTGTGTGTCCGTGGCTGCACTCTCAAGGCCATGCTGATGCGTAGATTCGGGCGCGTGATGATCGAGGTAGAAGTGAGCAATGGTCTGAAGGTAAATGTCCTTGAGCCGCCATTTACCCTCTGTCTTCACTAAGAGCGACGACCAGAGGGCACCCTTAGGCCGTTCGTCCGCGCCCGTGGAGGCGTACTCGTAGATATGACTAAGATATCGGTAAACGCCCTCGTCGTCACGCGCATGGCACACCGGCACACTGATCTCCTCTATCACCTCGCCATCAAGGTCTGCGCTCTCCGTTTTGGTACTTGGCACGTTCTTGTCGAATAAATGCAACAGGAAGTCAATGTCTGCATGGACAGCCGAAAGGATACGTTCGAGATCCTGGTAGACAATCGTTTGGGTCGGATTGGTGAGCGTAGTGAACTGGAGTTGTTCGAGCTGCATTGATGGATCTTCGTCGCTGTCGTCCTCCTCATCTTCCAGCATGAACCCAGATTGCAGGTCAAGTTGAGCGAAATTGAGATGCTGTTGAGCAGCACACCAGGAATGCACTAATGACGTGAGAAGTGGTGCATGGAGTGGAACTCGAGTGGCTTCGAGGTTATAGAGAATCGCCTTGAGATGATGTTTGTGAAGAGCCGGCAAGTAGTAGTGTCGTAAGAGTAGCTCGGTCTGCTTTAATTCAGTCTCGGAAGCCGCCTCCGTGGGTACGTCGTAAACATGAAACAGCTTCAGAAAACCACGTAGGTGCGCTCGACTTGGTACCGATGGCGATCCATTTCCCGGCGGGTCCTTTGGTCTCGTTCTCGTTCGCTTCGGTGCTTGATGTTCACGATGGGAAACCTTTCTTTTACCTGTCGTCTCGCTGTTATCCGCGTCTGTCTCGTATGGAATAGGCGCGGATTGCTGCAAGATCGAGTCGTTGGTGCCACGGTGTTGGGCAGGGTCTGTGTAGTAGTAGAGATACACTACGATGTGGGTAGGGGCAGTGAGGACGAAGAGGAGAATGTTGGAGAATTCAATGATGATTCGGTGGAGAAGAACGAGAACCTCCTTCCGTTCGGTAGCCAGCGCCAATCCAGAGACGATCCAGTGAAACTCATCAAGTACGATCGCTACGGACCTCTTTCGATTCGTCGTATTGCCAGTATAGGGGTGCCGTAAGGCCAAAAGTTCTCGCAGAGAAGTCAAGCTTTCGTTTCTCGAAGAGGCCCTTAGATTACCATGTCTCTCGCCAAGACTGAGTCGCTGAATAAGGATTTGAAGGAGGGCCTCGATTCGCTCCTCTGGTCGACCGGTATACACACTCGATTCAGAGCGCAGATCGACGTAGACGACCTGGCCATGAGCGCCTTCTTCATCAGGCATTGCACGGCAGCAAGGCAACGCGTGGCCAACGGTCGGTTGTTCTGACACTTCGTGCTCACTTGGTGTGTCGCTCTCAGTATAAGTGATGGCGTGATGTGCTATAAGAAGAGCAGCGCTCGTTCGTCCACTCCCACGAGCACCCGTGACGAGTGCAGCTATTTTTGTCTTCTGCTCCGAGTTATGGACGGAAGTAGATGAGCACAGCTGCGGCAAGTTGGGCGATGGATGGTACTGCGGCGGAGGGGAGAAGAATAGATGTATGAAGGATTGTATCGGGCGTAGACCGCAGAAAAGGTCTCTCCTCTGACGCACGGGGCACTCCCAAACGCAAAAGTTGGACGCTCCTGAGATTTGTATCTCTGCCACTGGCCAGGTGGCCAGGTCCACACGCGGACATGGCACAGCACCAACTGCGCATGAGAATAAAGTTCACGTTAGAACTGTTAACAATTCAATAAGCGTTACTCAAGCGTACCCTGACCCAATTGGGGTTTACCCTGGCAATGTCGTTGATAAGCTTCCAAGAAGTCCCCAAAGTTGGTTCGATTCTTGAAGTAATCGAGTGTTTTATGTACAAACTTGATTGCACTCGGATTAGTCTAAAGAGTGAGTGGGCATGCATGGTAACGTACCTGGCGTAGACCATCGAATTTCATACTGCGTTCGTGACATAGAATGTTGCGCATCAAACGAATGATCATTATCCTGAGGTAAGCAATGAAGTAAGCATGTGGCCAGAGCACAAAAGGAATCGTAATCCCACCAGGATATCTCATGCGACGGGGTGATCCATTGCTGGGGATTGGCAGGATGTGTCTTGAGGAACTCGGCAAAGGCCTGCCCGCGAACAAAGAGCACACCAAGATAGCTTAGCTTTACGTCATCGATGGAGCGAGTACGGAAGAAGTATACCTCCCAATCACCAAATTGGCGTTCCTCTGCCATAGCAGACATTTCTTCTTCGAACTGTATGTCCACGATCGCGTTGTTCGATCTATAAAGTCGGGATCCAGTATGGTCAGCACTGGCCGCCACACCACCTCTTAAGGATTGTACCGGCAAGGGATCAATTGTGCAAATAGGAGCAGGTCGCTGCGGAGGTCCCGGTCGATCATGTCAAGTGCGATTGGGTCATCAGTTTCGTCCCCTTCGCCTGTGGATTATCCAAAAGTCAGTTACTGAGCGGACCACAACCTGAGTTCCTTTGTATGTGCGAATGATGGCGATTGTGGTTGATAGAAGGCTTCTTGCTGCAGCATTTGACCGTACCAGTTGCCGATCAAAAGAGATGGAAACGAGAGAGGGAAAGAAAACAATGCTGAGAGGAAAGAGATATCTGCCTTGATTGACATTACTTGGTTCTGTGCTTGATCCTTCGTCGTTGTGCTCGGGAGAGCAGGTTACATGATCCTCGCACGTGGGGAGCGCGGGTGGCGCACGTTCAGTCAATACCAGTGATGCATAGAATCGAAGCATCCGCGCAACTTCGTGGCGTCCACCGAAGTAGACCAGACTGACGCGCATCATCTCGCGCACCGAGCTCCAGGCGTAGCAGTACTCATGGCACAGAATGTTACGCATCAGGCAAATGATCAGCTCCCACGAGGCATTCAGCGCGGTGATGGCCCGCAGGTCCTTCGATGGCATCGTCTGCCCAATGCCTCTGTTCACTGGATGGTTCAAGAGGTACGCCAAGAACCTGCCCACAACATACAAATAATTAGCACTGTTTTCAAAATATTTTTATCTAAATAGAAAAATCAATAATAATACTTTTTCTATTTAGATTATAATATTCCTTTTATTTGCAAATAATTCGAAAAGATTTTGTTGGTACCGTTGGCGAGAGCCGTGGAAAGGTCTGCGCGCGTTCATAGCGGCCTCGAAGTCCACCTTGGGATCGGAATCCGCTACAAAGTGCTGGCAGCATGGGATTAGGTGCGCAAAGAGGACGAAATCGTCCGCCCAGCCCTTCTCATCCTCAGGGCTTGCCTCCATCTTCGCTCTACACAGAAAAGTTTGGGGAAACTTCTTACCTTTTTGAAAACCAAAAGTCATTTCGATATAACGAAACGAGTTTCCGAGTAAAGAAATTTGCTTTCCGTTTCCTGCCTCGAAATATTTGTTTTCGTTTAAAATCTCAAGTAGTGCTACACATCTTGGAGATTAATAATAATAATAAGACATATAATTAAGAAATGAATTCACCAGGACCGCCAGGTTCGCCATCGATGTCAACAGGGGCATCGAATCGGGGAGCACCGATGCACGTGTACAGCCTGCCACCGATGCAGTCCTCGCGGGTGGCTTTCGAAGGCTGGATTCGTGAGGCCGATCCTGACACGCGCCAGCTACTCGAACGCATCTCACGTACCCGCGATGACTTCCTACTCGCCCTCTCCCGCGCCACTCCTGACGCCGCCATTCGTGTACGCAGCATTTTTATTTATTTGATTTCTACACTTTCAAAATATTATAAATATAAATAATATAGCATAACAAAATAAATACATAAATACATAAATGCTAATGCTGACATACAGGCGTGCGAAACGTACCTGTCGTGCTTGCTCGGGTTGGTACGCGTTCTCTACGATCTCAATGAATGCTTGATGGGATACTAACAAGGAACTGATGTATGCGGTACAGATGGGTGGTCTGCAGCAAGTAGCGGCTACAAGCGAGGGTGCACCACCAGTCAAGAACGTTCGTGCGGTCTCCCACAACGCCACCAGATTGGTTGAATCGTGTGTACATGCTAATGGCTGTGCAGGTGTGACTTGGACCAGCTCCATCAATACGAGATTCCAGGCCTCTCCGATGACATTCAACACTGTCCGCCATGAGCTTTTCTTTACGCTTTTGGTACATCTCAGTTGATTCTTTGCTGGCGCCACGAGAGCTGGCCTTAACAGTACCGTTTTTCATGTAGACTCTGGGCTTTCTCTATCGAGCGGCTGCTGCACAGAAACTCGGATCCATATTCGCTTCAGATGAGGCGTTTGAAGATGGATCGAAAGAGGTGCTATTATTCTTCTCTATATGTAACCATGTCGCCGAACCTTACTGTTTCTTGCAGGTAGCTCGATTGCTCTGTACAGCTGCAGGTATTTTTGAATATATTCGAGACAAAGAGTGTGTCCATTTCAAGAATAGCAAGTACGGTTCAGTGTTGTAAGGTTCAAGCTTGATCTGCTCACTAACGCTACGCGTTTAACTGATAGAACTGATCCGCCCATCGCTGAGCTTACCGAGGACTTCCAAACAATGCTCCTAAAGTGCGTAGCCACAATCCAACGGCGTAATAAAAGATGTCTCACCGCACGAACGCAGCTTAAGCTTGGCTGAAGCGCAGGAGCTTGCAGTACAGAAGGCTCTCGCTAAGGGCACAAGCGATTCGCTAATGGCCAAGCTCATCTTGGATGTTGCCCTCAAATTTCATAATGTACAGATGATTTCCCCTTATCTAGTGAGTTTATTCTCACCAACGAGCGCAGGCATCGTTCGCCTTGAAGGCTATCACGGGAGTAGAGTTCACTGAGTCGTTCCGATTGTACCTGACTCTCAACAATCTCCTCTTCTCTGGTCTCTCAGCCAAGCATCTCGCGCGGGACGCCTACTTCAAAAAGTACAAACTACTCGTAGTGGAGTGTTACCCAGCTTCTCACCATTACATTGACTCTTGCTGGGTGTGGATAGGGAATATGGCCGAGCGGTGGGCTATGCACAACTTGCGGTGGTGCAAGTACCGGAGAAGCCGAAAGTTAGCCTTCCTGATGCTTCGCTGCAGTTTTTCATCACTTCGTATAGCAACGAGCGCGATGAGCTCTGCAAGATGGCTAGCGCCTTTGCGAAGGACAATGACGCCATCTACTACGAGCGCGTACGTTTATCCTCACCTTGCTGTCCCTCTGTGCGTACACTCACGATGATCACATCGATTGTCCGCAGGTTCCCTCCGAAAATGAGTTACCGCAGCTCACGGAGGGCCGTTCGTTGATGAAGGTCATCCCCTACACGCCGCCCTCGCCCATCGCTGTGGAACTCAAGTTCGCCAAGTCATCTGAGTGCCTTCTCCAGTAGAAAGTCTATTACTCCTTGCTCCTGACGCCTGATCAATGTACAGCCACCTAACACAGGTGCATTTGAATTACAAGAGTCTGGTACAGCTCAAAATAAATAAAAAGATAATAAACAAATAAATAAGCACTACTCTGAATTGCCGAGGATCAAGGCAGCTCCTTCTTGCTGTAGCAGGAGTGCTCCCACAGCAATTGCCGAGGCTGCGGAATGCGCGAATTATCCAGAGTGACCTGATGACCAAGCCACCAGATCTTGAATTCATACAGTCTGTCCTCAGGCACATGATTCCTGTTCCACTTTCTATTGACATCTATCAGCACCCTCAAATCAAGATGAGTAGAGCTAGCACGCAAGGTTACCTGCAAATGTAACGTCCATAGTTGTCGCGTACAACTTTGTTCTCGCTGTGCGAGTTCAGCTGCTCAAAAAACTTGAACCAACGATGACTGCCCAAGCTCTGCCACAATGGCGGGGGTGGCAGGTCATCTGATGGCATGTTAGCTCTCAATGCAATCAGTGGAAGGAACAAGAGGCGTAATACCATCCTTACTGACCCACTCGACTTCGCCACCCTGTATGCGGAGCTCGCCTGTAGTTTGGCTGAGCTTGGTAGCTTCTACCTCATACCACCAGGACACAACAGGTGGGCTTGGCGAGAACATATTCCATATTTGATCTATTTGTAGAGTGTAGGCGAGCCACTGAACATGACACATTAGTTTGAGCAGAGATGAATTTGATGGACATTCGAGAGACGAACCCGAACTTGTTGTCGAGGAACCCACTTGATTTTGCCGATGTCAGTCATCGTCCTGCCATGGGTCAGTTAAGTCGTTAGACCAGTTATGCCAAAACAAGGACAGGACCTACCAGCCGAATATGACGAAAACTAAGAAGAGGCCGGTCATCGTACGAATCAATCGTACGAGATGCGTCGCAGTCATAAGATGCCTGCGATTGTTTTGATGAGATAGCGCGATCTATCATAGGTAGGGTAGAGCAAGGGCGCACCTCAAGGAGAATTTTCTTTTACGGTGAGGTTTAGCTCGTTTCGGCCTCATTCGTCGTCCCTTTAATGAGAGATTGTGAGCGCCAAAGCACATGAACTGTAGTTGATAATGCAGTACCTTTTCTAACTGTAACGAGTATTCTTGGTGATCACTGTACATGTCCACGCCGGCAGAGCCCTTGCCAAAGAAAAAGTGGAGCAAAGCATCGACAGCTACGTTGACGAAAAAGCCCAAGCGAAGAACCTGAGCAGAAGCTATTGACGATTCGCTCACCCATACAAGCATGTTTCCGATTGGCCACAGAACGGGAGAAGCCTGGCACATCCTCGCTACTGCATGGAAATCTTGATGCATCTGATTTGATAGTGCGCCGTCAATGTAGATAACAATTAACAAGAGATCCAAGGGTACTACCTGTCCAGTATGGTCCACTGACACTAGGGCAGCTCCACGCTGAGCAGCAAACGAATGGCTCTTCCCTGGATGATTACATGAGATGAACTGCGCAGTCACCTAGCGTACAGCGGATATACCATAAACATTAGAGTTCTCCTCGTCGCCAGCGTCATCTGCCGTAGGTAATTGACTTAACGGCCTGATCTGAATTTCGGGGAACAGAAAGAATGCTCCAAATATTTTGGCGAAGCGCTCATGGAAGCGGAAAAGAGAATCCTCCGTGTAGAAGAGCTCAAACTGAGTACTGAAGTAGTCATGAGATCAAGAGGTAAACGAAAGAAAGTGCTTACTAGACGTACCGCTCTGGACTCTTTCTAAGGATAAACTTGAAAATGATTTCGTCCCAAAACCAGCTTGGAAGCAGCACCACAAGAGCAGACTCGGCCGCAAAGGTGAATAGGGCTAGTCGTAGACACAATCCAAAGGATAGATGCATTAACATAAACCCTATTGTGCTTAAAGTTCGCACGAAGCCGATCTTATACGGAAAGATGAAAAAGAACGAGCCTAACCACTCCCTAAACAAGGTCAGCTGTCAGAAAACGTGAGTAAGATGGAATCAGGGCAACATGTACCAGTAGAACACGGCAAAGGTAAGCAGCGGAAGAATGTGAGGGTGCATAAGGTCAAGCATGACGGCTGCTAATGGCGTGCGAAAGTACTCTAGCTGCAATGCATAGTAGGTAGCTACGAAAGTGTGTGTCATCAGGCGGTGCGAGCTACTTCAATTCTTGGAAACATACCAGTGCCGGTCTGTAACCATTCGCCGCCTGACTTGTGATACACTGACGTGAAGTACATCAGCGAGACCTGCAGGATGGTTCTGTGAGTGTGATTGTCGGTCGAGATCAAGAGGAAGGGGGAATTGGACCTGCATGAGAACGGCCAGTGTGCCAGCATTGATGCAGACGTATGACACATTGGATTCCGCAATGTGGTCGTGATGATCATCGTTAGCCTCTTTCCTGTCCAGCTCCACATCTAAGTCCAGCACTTCCTCTGCCTCTTGATCAGAGCTCTCCTCCTTGACCTTCAACCGACGTGCTGCGCTCGCGCGGCGGCCGGGCGGGGAGCTCATGGCCAGAGCGGCATCGACAGAGAAGACATCACCGAGAGGCAAGAAGAGGGCCCACAGCAGACTGCATCGCAGCAGGACATCGCCCGCGTGTAGGATGAGGTTGTTGCGCGCGTGTAGCGAGAGCGTCAGCAGCCACACCACGCAGGCGGCGGCGCGCGAGCGCCAGCCGACGAGCATGGCCAGGGCCGCCACCGCGTGTAGCGCGAAGAGGCCGGCCTGCGCACCACACGAGGAGCCCATCATGTGGATGGAGAGCCATGCACTGTTGTGAAAGTACTCGAGAGCGACATTACGTGGCAAGATGCCGGCATCTGTGTAGTGGGCCTGTAAATCTTGTACGCGATCGAAGACATCGATGAGGACGGTCAAGGCGAGGGCCACCCTGAAGAACGCCACGCTACGCTTGTCTGCACCAAAGGCCGCCTGAACCCAGGGCCACACGTACCGGGTCCATAGGCCGTAGGCGAGTCGCAGCCATTCGTCAATGAGTAGCGCCGTTGATGAAGCCTCGCGCTTCTTGATTCCTCCTAAATCTAATTTGGCCGATTTGACCAGAGATCGAAGCGGTTGATGATGGTTATGATTATGATGGACACCTGAGCTGTGCCCTGTCCCGGTTTTCCCTTTACCGGCAAGGGTGCTCCGAGCATGCATCACCACCGGGTCGGGTTGTGATGCATCGAAATGCACCAAATAATCAACTAGCCTGTTGTCCGACGAATCGCAGCTTACTAGATGCACGGAGTATATGAAATTTCCTGCCAGGTTCAGGAACGCTTGGGTCAAGATGTTCCAAATGATTTGGAAATTTTAGAAACGATTTGGAAATAATGCGAAGAGAATTGAATAGTGTCAATTTGTCTTTCATTATCTTGCAAACCAAATTGCAGAAACAAGACTTCGCTTCCGGCCAGCCAAAGGCTGAGCAAGGCGCTGGGGAGCGTCGAAGCACTATCGACAGATCCAGGCAAGCACGAGCAGTTTGGCCGTGGAAGAGGATACGCGTACAGTGTAATCTACAGTATAACATCGTAAGGCAGAGAAAAGAGAAGAGAAGAGAAGAGAAGGAGGGTCGCGAGTTCAGCAATAGTGCTGGACCCACTCCACCAGATCGGAGCACTGCGCGGCGGGCAGCTGATCGGCGAGGAGGAAGGAATGGACCGAGGATTGCTGCTGCGGTCGCGAATACTGGGGCTGGGCATAAGAACTAGCGTGCTGCTGCTGGCCTACGGCCGAGGGCATTGTCCAGTTCCAGCCAAAGTCGTCAGCAAGGTTCACTTGGTTGATGGCGGAGAGCGGCATCTCGAGATCGGGAGACACGAAGTCGTAGAAGACGGCAGGCTCGAAATAGGAGGAGATTGCCGACAGTTGCTGCTGCTGCGGAGCGTAGTGCGGCTGCGTCTGCACCTGGGGCTGGCAGTGCTGAAGCGGAGTGGGCTGGTGGGAGAACGACTGAGAACGCTGGAGTTGCTGCTGGAGGATCAGGTTCTGCTGGTGGCCGGAGATGTGAGGAATGGCCTCGTAGGAGAACGACGTGCCGGGCGACTCATCGCCGGGGCAGAGCTCGAACTTGGGCAGCTGATCAAAGTCGAGGCACACAGCCTCCTCGCTGTTATCATCGCTTTCCTCGTCCTCTTCCAGCTGCTCCTCCTCTTCCTCTTCCTCCTGCTCCTCGGCATCCTCAACGGCCTCTTCCTCTTCCTCATCGACTTGCTCCTCCTCCTCGTGGAGCTCCTCAGCCTCGTCCTCTTCGTCTTCTTCCTGCTGCGGCTGCTGCTGCTGCACAGCATCGGGGAGCTCGTCGGCGATGTACTCTTCGTCATCGTCATCGACGGTGGACTGAGCAGGCGAGGTAGGGATGGACTGACCGCCGGGCATGGAGAACGAAGGCGACGAGGGAGCCGAGCTGAAGGACCAGGCCTCGGTGAGGTTGGTCGGGGCCTTGTCGGCGCTGACGATACGGCTGATGTTGGAAGCGGCCGCCGTGGCAGCCGCACGCACGCGGCTGGCGGCGGACTTGCGCGTGCTGGAGACGGAGGCCTTCTTGTTGAGCTTGGACTTGACGGTCTTCTTGATGGGCCGCTTGTACTCGACGTCCTCCTCGTCCTCGTCGAAGAGGAGGTCGTCGGAGACTTCGGTTAGAAGGCCGTCGACGCGAATGAGGCGGTAGTGCTGCTGTGCCGAACCGCGCGGACCCTTGCGATTGCAGCGCACGTCAGGGAAGGCCTTGCGCACGAGCTTGCCGAAGTAGGTGTGGGAAATGGGCGTGAGGACGCTCTGCTTCCTGCACACCTCGAGGTAGTGGGCGAACACACTCCTCTTGCTCACCGACGTGGTCGTGGCATGTTTGTAGTTCTCACGCAGCCTGCAAGTACAAGTTAGTTTATTTGTGAGGAAAGATAAAGAGAAAATAAGAGAAAATAAGAAAGAACGAAAGCGAACTTCCTCTTTTTCGTTCTTTGGTCAAACACGAGTCTCGGACACGTGTCCGTGTGGGAGAAAGAGAGAAAAAGGGGAAGGGAAACACGCACCAAATAATGACTTGAGTGCGGTTCTCGAGCTGAAGAGCAGCACCTTCCATGGTAGTTGGTAGGGAGAATGTGGAAGTTGGGTATAAAGGGGGTAGAGAGTCAGCGGAGGCGACCGGTTAAAGGGAGAATAGATCGGAGCGCGTCAATCCTTGTGTGCGGGAGGATGTGCGGCTGCTTGGCGATGAGAGAACGCGAAACTTGCTCCGTGTGCGAAGTGCGTGAGGGACGGGTGAGAAAAGACGTACTGGCTTTGCCAACGCCGTACTTATGTGTCCGCTCGAGGAGGACGGGAACAACGGGTGAGTAAGGGACAAATAGGAGATGAGGGAGACGAACATGCCCGGCAAAAACCGGCCGTAGTACGTGCTCTCCGTTGAGCCACACGTCGGATTCGGCGAGATTTCGCAGGAAGGACGATAAGCGGTTCGTTTCGCCTGGCTACCCATTTGGAGCACGCCGAATTTCGTCGTGGTCTCCACCAGGCCAATATCGCTCACGTGACTCGAAATTTCGATCGACGGATTGTCCTTTCATCCGATTTTCGTTGGCATCGTGTCAAGACGGAAGATAACGGGTACTCCGGAGGCTTTGGAATTGGTCTCACACTTGTGCCAAAACGACTAGTTGTCCAAAGAGACACACAGCCCATTCATCTCGTGACGCGGCAGATGTCCAGGAGTGGGCGGCAAGATGGCGGAGAAAAGACTGAACGGACGCGGGAGGAACGCGGTGGCAACGAAGGTTACGGCCGGCGTAATGGAGGAACCTACCTTTGCATAAAGAGCGAGAGGAGAGACAACGTGGTAGCTTCAACCGTGGGGTCTTGTCTCCCTCTTATAGCCATATGTACAAATCTGCAGTAGCTCGGTGGTGCCCTTACAATAGTACCAGCGAATGGGCTTTGCCTGCCGACATGGTGGTAGGCACCATACGACCGAGCGGCGGTGGCGATGTGGCTGTGGCCACGGGGACGGCGCTGTCGGCCCTCGCACCGTTTGCCAACTGGCCCTCGTCGCCACTGCCGAAGGCGTACAGATGCGGCCCTTCTCCTCCATCGACAAGGGCCAGCCCATGTTTAGAGCCACAGGCTACATCTGGACATGCTCAGAACCTGTGTAAGCTGCGCCAGCTGACCCAAGCAGACCACCAGACAAGATCTAGGTACCGCGAACGCGGCACGGCGTTGCGAAGGTGACCGCGTGGGGTACGAAGTAGTCCTGGTAGTTGCCTTGCCCAAGGCGCCCGTTCTTGCCCAGACCAAAGGATAATAATTGCCCATCACGACTGAGCAGCAGGCCGTGCCCTTCACCAAGACTCACCTCTGCAGACAATGTAGCAGCATAATGACTGTTAACAGACCAGGAGACACTGGGTGCTAGGAGAGGAGCTGTACTGGCGATCTCGTGATCAAGTGCGAGTTCCTGAGGATGAAGGATGAACCGGGCATTGCCCTCCGTGAACTTAGCAAATTCGGAGTAGCTCAAACCAAAGAACAGCACTCGGCCCTGTTCATCAAGTACCATAGTGTTGGCACTCCCGCAGGAAACCGAAATGATGCGACGATCGGCAAGGGCTTCGATGACGGTCGGTTGCAGACGCTTGTTGAAGTCGCCGTGCCCCAATGCCCCCATGATGCCTGCCCCAAATGAATACACTCGCCCTTCGCAGCCACCTTGTGAGATCACATGTAGCAACGATCAGCAGTTTCGCAGAAGTTTTCGTACCGTCAGAAGAGAGGACCACACTGTGGAAGTAGCCAGCTTCAACACACCTTACTGTGGGTGTTGATTGTGAGTCAGCTCCTTGACTGGCCGCGGGGGGATCATCTGGTTGTGAAAATACGATCTCACGTGGAAGGTGCTGATCAAGTTCGTCGTTGTGGCCCAAGCGGCCAAACAGGCCAAACCCGAAGGAGTAGGCCTTGCCATCCGCCGTGCACACGAGGGAATGCGCAGTCCCGGCCGACAGCCCGATCACTGGGGCAGTTGAGTCGAAGAAAGTGATGCGCCGCGGTTCAAAGCAGGTGAACTCGTTGCCATGGCCCAGTCGTCCGTGCTGGCCAGCCCCAAAGGAGAATACCTGGTCTCACATGCACTGTCATTCTTGGCTTTGGGGCTTGGGTTGTAGAACATGGTGAAGCCTTCAGAGTCGTACCGAACCATCATCAATGAGCACCAGCGAATGCTGTCCTCCAGCAGACACGGCAATGGCTCTGTAGGCTGATCAGAAGAAGGTGCACGAGTGTAAGCAGTCTGGCGAAAAGGGCAGTGCGTTTGCTTGGGTGGTGGCAGCACAAAGTGGTGGTTTGGTGGATGAGGTGGGTCAATGTCGTTGGGGAAGAATGAGAACGAACGAGTTTCCCCTGAATTGAGATGGTGGGATCGCTGCTGACAGGTGACACTGTCGCAGTGGCGTGTGCTGCCAGCGGAGTTGCCGTCGCGAGTGAACCGGTGATCCAGAGCGGTGTGGAGGCAGAACCACAATAGGGAAGGTGTCCTTAAAGGAACGTGGGTATACGTGCCTTCAAGGAAGGGGATGGGGGTGAGGACGGACACCTGCGTGACGCCCTCCCCCAGGCCCAGACAGCCCTGCAAACCGCCGCCACAGGCCAGGACCAAGCCACGCGTCATGCGCCTCCGCAGCACAGCGTCTTTCGTAAGGGCACGCCATCTCCTGGTGTGTGGTAAGGCGAACTGTGGTAAGAGACATGTTCATCTGGTGTCGTCATCTTGAGGGTGATCAAGGTGCAACGTTGATCGCTGTTAGATTCCTCAAGTACACGAATGGAGGAATGCCTCTTGCATACCTACAAACCAGGGCTAGCTGAGGAAGGTCCCGCCAGGAGAGGCCAGAACAGAAGATGAGCGCCAACACTTCGTCGACCAACACCGCCGTTGTTCCTTCTTCAACGAGTGCTAGGATGCCACCATCATTTCCTGGTTGTTGGCTGCTGGTGGATGTACACGCAGCTCATGAGACCGACGACGTCCATCATGCGTGACTGTACATCATTGGAACCTATGCGTACCCTTCTTGGTGGTCCTGGCCTGCTGTAGCTGTGTGGCTGCGGGGTCTCTTGGGCTGACCAATCAAAGCACGCATTGGTCGGATTCATATTCAAACTCAGAACTGATAAAATTGCACCGTGTCACGCAACCAAACAACGTATTGCAGATCCTTCGTCTCTGCGTTGGCGAGCAGCGCGGAACGAATAAGCGCCAACGAACTAAACCGAGCATCACATCCATCACATCGGTATGACGGAAGGAAAATAAAAACGAATAAGGTTTTGTTGTGGTGTCCTCCTCAGTGTTCCGGGATCTGAAAACGAGGTGGCCGAAAGCCAATTTGGACATCACACATAAAATAGCAAGCTATGCAGCTGCAAATGTGCTGCATGACCGTTGGAACCGCCCTAACGGCTACTGTCCAGCCGGGCGCCAACGCACGGCGAGAAAGATGCCGACAAAAGATGAAAGAGAGAGGAGGAATGGTAGTCGTAGAAGAAGATATCAAGTACGAGGGGAAGCTGAAGGGAATAGCATGTACCTCGCCTCGTCGTTGTGCATCTTTGCCGCCTTGTCGTTTCATCAGTTCTGTCTATTCCAAACCGAACACAAGAAGCTTCTATGCAGAGTCGCAGTGCAGCTGCAACACAACAAACAATGAGAGGAACGATGGCACAAAGCCTAAAGGTTACGTACCCAAGGGGTGGCTGCTTTTGTGGAAAGGGAACTGAACAAAACTAGAGGCAACCAACGGCCCTGAGCACCAACAGCCGGCACCATATATGGCCAGTTGGGGCCGTGCACAAACCTGTAATTTAAAGGGTTAAAACCGGGGATCTAGGACTGAAGAGCACCACCTTGTAGAGGCCCGAAAGATATCTTGATGAAATGCAGCCTCTTCTAATGTCTCGGTTGAGTTCCTGGATAGAGCAATAGAGAGAGTGACCAAAATCGGGGAGATCAAGGCGTGGTACAAGAACGAGCACTAGGGCAACCCAACGGGAGTAGGAAGTCGTTGGTGGAGCCACGTGCCACGCGTGTCGGGGGTACTAGGGTGAGAACAAGCAAACTATTTTTCATGAACAGCTGACAGGAGCGTTGGGGTGCACACATCCCGGTTCGTTCAAGGTGATAGAAGAAGGCGACGCGGCCAAGTGCTGTTGCTGATACGTCACGCGTAGACCGTCATTGCTCTCCCAGTTATCGAATAAGTCCCTGCAGGGCAGCGCGATTTAGAGTTACGCGGATGCAAGATAGACGCTCGCCAACAGATGGACCGCACCTGCTAGTCAACACGCTGACGAAGATGTGCGCAGCTCCGCTCTTAAGCACATCGTCCAACCTAATGACTTGAGGTTGTGCTGGCCGAACCAGATCGAACAATTGATTCTGGAATCGTTGAGTCAGCTTCGAAATTGGAAAAGCCAGGTTGAAAGCTCGAAGGCCAGTACCATCACGTCGTCAGGATAAACTTTACCCGTGCCTGACTCTAGATCGCCGGGCTCAGGCTCAAGTGTTTCGTCAAGGCCCTCTAACACGTCCTACAATCCCAAGAATGAGTCATGACGCTTTTGTAATTCCTAACGTGAAATACCTTGAGAAAGTACTTGAGATCCTGTTCTGTCAAAAACCCTTTGTTGTCTAGATCGAGGATAGAGAAGAAATATCGCAAGCTTGGTGCGCTATTTGTATTCGTCATGGCAAGCTGAAGATTGAGAAACTCTCGAAAGTCCTATGTAGAATACCCTCGTATTAGTGATATCGGGACATAGTACGACGGAGAAGCGACGTGTACCAGTTCGCCATCAACGGCAGGGCGGGAAGAAAGAAGTTGATCAATGAATGTGGCCGTGAGCGGAGGATCGTAAGCTTTCAAATCGTCGGTGCCCAGTTTTCCGTTGCCATCACTGTGAGTAGAACCTCAGTCACCGCACAGAATCTGATGCCAGCAGTTGGGAACATACGCGTCCAAAACTAGAAAAGCCTTATACAAACGATTGGCGTTGTCCAGATGGAACCAGCTCTGGTCGCCTGGCATTAAGAGATGATTAGTTCGCGATTATGCACATCACACCCAAAGGGCTATTACTTGGTGGCTCTTTTCGCATTGCTACAAGTTCTTTGAACATGGGGCTGGTGATTAACGACCGAATGCGAATAGATCCTATGATCAAAAGTGAGCATTAAGCAGGTTGACCGTGGTGGTCCACGATAAGGTGCCATGCCATTGCGTGCCTACCTTTGCCAAGAGGATCGAGGAAAAAGAAAAATCTCCGTACAATCGTGCGTACGTAAACATGGCGTACGAAGGGGTAAGCTGCAATGTGTTCACACACGCTTGGTACATTGTCAAGGAACTCGGAAACATATCTATTCATATCCTGCAGTGAACATTTCTGGGTCAGGTAGGTCCAACACAATTGCAGAAGCGAAACATACGTCTTCGGTGAGCCGTTCATCATAATCCCCATCATAGAGACTCACGTTTATCCAGGCCTGTTCAAGGACCACTGCAAACTCCATGCTCAGTAGACATGCTCGTGAAACCACTTGGCACATACCGTTGGCGATGATGTACTGACATAGCGTGTGCACATTGATTCGCTTATGTTCATCTTGTTCAAAGTAGAGGAAGGTAGACGCCTTAAAGTACTGCTTGCACCGCTCTGGCACATTAGCTCCCACGAGCTTGAAGCCTGCATAGTCAATCTAGATGGCGTTATGGTTATGCAGTTGACTGTTAGAGCTAAACCAGCGAAGCTTACGCACCCGCCTATCATTAGGATCGTGCGGTGGCGTGCCATGTTGGGTGAGGAGTGTGATCATGGCCTTGAGCTCATCATTCGAGGGCACTGAGCATATTAAAAAAATGATTCATGAGCTGAGTCTCGTCTCGCAGCGCGCTAGTATGACGTTAAGGAATATGGTGGGTTGAGCATTACCTGCAGCAGAACGCTTCTGAAGAGTGCGAATGCGAGCCTCAAGCTGTACCTCGTTTTGTTTTGTCTCCTGGGATGTGATTTCGGATGCGGACTGATCTTGCGCATGAAGCGATTTCTTCTTTAAATTCGCCCGAGAGCGCAGGCCTCATCTCAGATTCGCTCATCTTGGAAAAACGAAATTAGGCATTTGTAGTGTACCTTGGAAACCTTTGGCACCCGGAGGAACGTGGAAGTCATAGAAGGCACATTGGACGTCATCTCGGGCTTGTCTGGAGCACAGTACATCATGTACAAATGGTTGAGATCATAATCTATGCGATATGGAGAAGAATGGGAGGCCAGTACCTTCTCTGCCTTGATGTGCTAGAAGGTCCATCTTGCTACGCTCAACAAGGCCTCCTCCCTCGTTGAAGATGGCGTGTAGCGCGAGGGCAAGCGCGCTTACTTGGTTGCTGACAGCGTAAGCTGCGCCGCAGGTTAATCTTTTGCTTTTCCGGCGGCCTGCGCGCCAACAAAAAGAGAATGTTGTCTCGGTTTCAAAGCCGTTCGCGAACCGAAAAAAGCGCGCGAAAGTTTTTTGTAGACAGAATGCGATAAGCCACGAGGACGCACGAGCAACATTCACATCTTTTCGGGTGATACGTATTTCCTGATGTGAAGAGGCTCAACGCTTGTAATATCCTGATTAGGCAGTTTGAGGCTGAAGAGGTTCCGCTGTTAAGTTAGCAGCTCGTCCTCAATGAACGACCCAATTGAGAAGAAACGCTGATGTCCGAACAAAGGCTGGATTGATCAATAACTTAAGAGTTGCAGCTTAACCTGCAATTGGTAGAGTATTTACATGTCATCGAAGAGAGGGTAACCCGAACCATCGGGTAAAGTGTACGTCACGAGCAACATCCAATCCTGCATAGGATCCTCTGGTGAGCCACCGCGGAAAGTGCAAGTAAGTACTATCATACCAGTATCCACCAAACCCACACGCCAGCTGCAGCGATTAGAATGGTGGAAACAGTGATTCCATAGGAAATCGTTGTGTGGCGTCGGTTCCTCCTCATAGGGCGGCACATGTAACTGGATAAAAAATGTCTCAGCAGAGTGTACCTCATGGAAAGACACAACCGTACGTACCATAGAGGACAACAGGGTATCAAACAGAGTAAGATGTTAATAAGCAATTTGGCCACGCCGCTGCCCACATAGCCAAGGTAGAGCCGATCAGCCCCACTATCCACAAGCTCGGAGGTGAGACTGATAGCCAGCGTAATCCAGACACTCAAGAGGAACATTACATGTTGCCAAGGAGGAAGCTGAGCAGGAAGGCAGTTTTGAGCGACTTTTGTTCATGATCGCAAGTCGCACCAGCCCATCTGTGTACAAGAATGCAGACCATCAGAAGACCTTCAGAGCCACTCAAACATAAATGCAGCCGCTGTCGCACCCTGGTATGCAGACGCAGAAGCCTGACTGGTCATCTTCCGTGGCGTTCGTTCGCACACAGGTACCGTGGTTGCATGTTTCGTTGGTCGTGCAATCTGCGCGCAATAATTAAGTTCTATTTTTCCAAATTGTGTTGTTTTTAAAAAGTGAATAAATAAGTGTTTTTTTGTGCCGGGTGGGAGTACTATGGCCGCCTGCGGCAGGGTGAAGCTCCTGAACGCTACGTGTGGCCTGCTGCAGATCCTCCTGCGACATGACCACGCTGCGCACGCCGTGCACAAGCTGGCGGGTCAAGCTCCATCGGGGTGCATCGTCCTGCACCGTCTCTAAAGTTCTGTCGTCTCCGTTGTCTGATGATCTTTGAGCAGCGATGGCGGCGGGCAGCATCGTGATCAATAGAAAAAGGAAGGAGATCGAGCACAGGCTTTGAGCCGAGAGCCTTATGATGCTCAGCCATATGGCCCTCTCTGCTCGTCCTCGTGATGGCATCTTCTGCGTTTTCAAATGAATGAAACAAATTTCGATTACGATGTAATTATTTGGGAAATGATTTCATTTTTCTGAAACACGTTCAAGGTACAGAGGATGGAGATTGAGGGATCAGCAGCCGCGCCGACACCCTCGACGCCGACTGGGTCGAGGAAGATTTCGGTGGTCGTGGGCGGCTCCTCGCCCAGCTTGCGCGGTTCGACATCTTCCTCGCCCATGCCGGCATCGCCCTCGCCATCCACCACGCCATCGAGCAACAAGCGCAAGCGCAAGATTACCATCAAATTGCCCGCCATGTCGGCCCTCCAATCGCCCACCTCGCCCGCCTCGTCCAATCCTGCCTCCTCTTCCCCCTCCCCATCTTCGGCATCAGGGGCGTCCTTCATCTCCCTCTCGTCATCCCTCACGTCCCTTCCATCCTCTACTTCGACATCATCAACTTCTCCCGCTACAAGCACATCCCCTCTTCGACATTCGAGCGCATCGGTCCTCATGACTTCACCCACCATGCCTCCGTCCCCTGCGGCCTCGATGTCGCCAACCGTCACGACCACCGAGGGATCGACGTCTTCTTCTTCTACTTCGGCCACCTTCTTGGCTCCCTCGCTTACCTCTTCGCCATCTTTGCCCTCGTCGCCGTCTTCGCTGGCGTCGCCTTCGCTCGGGCTAGCGGCCGCGGGCGGCGCGACCGCCAAGCGCGTGAAGGGCGCGCTCGTGGAGCGGCCCATCATTTACGGCAACATCTCGTGGTGGCTGGGCAAGAAGGCCGAGGAGACCCGTACGCACAGGTGGACCGCGTACGTGCGCGGTCCACACAATGAGGATCTATCTTACTTCATCAAGAAGGTGGTGTTCACACTCCATCCGTCGTTTCCCAACCCTGTGCGAGGTACACACTGCACGCGCGACTGTGATGATTGATCGCTCATCAATGCATTCTGCGTGGTTCCTCTGATGCACATGTATGCCGCAGCGATCGAGAAGCCACCATACGAGATTACAGAGCATGGATGGGGCGAGTTCGAGCTTGGTATCCGCATTCACTTTGTGGACCCGCTTGAGGTACCTCCTACCCTG
>CDEZ01020845.1:0-11522 GCA_000826365.1 Acanthamoeba royreba
TTCTCCTCGGCCTGCTTGAAGAGCTGGCGCATGTGCTCGAACTGATTAGCAAGAGTGAAGTTGCCCTTGAAGTTGCTGCCCACCTCTACGGTGAAGCCGCCGATGAGAGCAGGGTTGATCTGCATGAGATTTAAAAACAGAGTAAGTCAATTATCTCATCGATTCAACCACACGGTCAATCAAACTGCGTGCTCAGTAAAAAATTAGAGTGATGTTTGTTACAATCATCGATAATCATCACAAGATATTCATCACTGACTGAGGGGGATTGTGAATAGTCAGAAAGTAACGTGCCTTGAACTCCCACTGGGGAGTAGCATCAGCATCCAGGCGGTACTTCTTGACGCGTTCAATCTGCCGGGCCAGGAAGTCCTTGTCGGGAAGCTGCGTACGTACATAACAGCTCATGTTAATTACGCCACAGATATAACTCTTGGAGGAATAAAGACGCGTTACCGAAGCGAAGGTGAAGACGACGGGGACCTCCTTGCGGTGGGCCTTCATGATCTGGGCGTAAGCAGAGACAATCTCGGGGATGAGCTTGAGATCACCAGCCTCCATAAGCTGAGTGACTATAGACGCAAACTCATGTTAGAAGAGCCGGCGGTTCGGATCCCCTCTACGAAAGAACGCTGTCGTACCAACGAATTTCTGGGTGAGGCGGTGGAAGTTGGCACCCTTGAGGACGCCCTGAAGGAGCTTGCGCTGCACCTTCTTGTCAGGCAGGCCCGTCGAGAGGAACTGCCAAAGCACATCCCAGTCAGAACAGCTTTCGGGGTAATCTCTCGATTATTCAAGTAGTGCATTCTCGAAACGCAGCGGCCATTGGCATTCATGGACGCCTCGACCGGGGAAGAAAAAGAGAGGGGGGTGCAGTGGAGTGAGGGATGTGCAGGATGCACGCACCTGCTGGAACATGGGTACAGTCTCACTGGCCTCCTGGAGCCACTGGAGATCTCTCTCCACGGCCTCGATGGCGTTGAGAACCGAGGCGGTGGCGTAGAGGGTACTGGCGTACTCACCGTGCTTGCCCGTCGGCTGCACTGGCGGCTAGAGATCGCCCAACATTACACAAGATGGTATTAGCCCCAATCCTTGGGCCAAAATCAAAAAAAAATCCTTCCAATTACTCATCGAGTGTTCAAAATAATGGGGCGTGGACTAGAACTGAGAAGGGGGGGGTACCTCGCGGTAGTTCTTCTCGAGCAACTCCTTGGTGGCGGTGACATCCTGGTAGTCGTCGATGTCATTGTCGATCTTGAAGGCAGGAGCCGCCGATGTCGACGGAGCGTTGTCCTTCTGGCCCTAATTGTTGAAAGGCAAGCCGATATAATGTGTTATTAAATGTTCGATTAACTCATGTCCATAATTAATGGCCCGCTTCCTTTGAGGAAGGGCACGTGAGGGGGGATTCTAATTGAATCAATTAATTACCTTCTGCTGGCGGGAAACCAGCGTCTGGGAGAAGCCGCGGGCGGACACAAGCCTGGCTGCGTTACCGACGCGGGCAGCGCCCACACGGGACGCAACGAGACGGCTCCTGGAGGCCAATCCACTCGAACGTGAGGCGTACATGATCCTTCGCGGGGACTGTGACTAATTGTACTTCGATAGGACCGAGGCGAAGGATGGTGCGGGAGATTTTCACGGCCTGGGAGCAGTCGACAAGAAAACAAATTTTGCAAAACACATATATATTTCCAAAACAGTTTTCGTTTTCGTTGTTTTTTGGTTCAGGGCTTTTGTGCTTGTGGTCGTGGCAAGCGCAGATTCTTTGGCTCGGTTGGTGCTGGAGCGTTGGAGAAGTAGGGATGAGCCAGTGCCTAATGCATGAGTGAGCTTCTTAGTAGAATGCAATTGAGCATGTATCCTACACGACGAACCTCGGAGGCGCTAATTCGCTGGGTGGGATCAAACTTGAGCATTTTAAAGAGCAGGTCCATGGCGTCGTCGCTTACGGCAGTGAACAGAGACCTGGTGGGGAAATTAGGTATCAAAGCTGGGCTTTACTTTTGTGTGATCGGAGAGTACCTAAGAGGTGGTGCAGGAGTAGGCTCGAACTTGACGTAGTCTGGCAGCAGTGTCATGCCCTGTAACAAATGTGAGTCAGTGGGCATGAAAGTACCATCTTCTTTTTGCAGAAAAGTACAGGCCACTGTTCCTCGGTTGGTGTGCCCATGGCGGCAAAGATTTTGCTGAGCTGGTCGATGTCCGAATCACCTGCCATAAGGGGTTTGCCTGTGCACATCAAGAATGGAGAGTTAGAAATTGTACAGTGCAAGAAAGTGGGCCCAAGTACGGAGCATGAGCTCAGCGAAGATGCAGCCCACAGCCCACATGTCAACACCTGGGCCGTATTGTTGGCATCCGAACAGCAACTCAGGTGCTCGATACCATCTATACGAGGTGTCAGATAGTCGCTACTGCCACCAGCAAACTACCAACTGTACCGGGTGACTGCTTGATGGCTGTATCGTCGGTTGGGAGAGCCGAAGATGCGCGCAAGGCCAAAATCGGTCAACTTTAATGTGCCGTCTGGTGCGATCAAAAGATTGTTTGGCTTAAGATCCTGATGGGCAGGTAAAGTGAGAGGAACAATCAACAGGCCTTAACAAATGGGCGAACTTACTCTATGAAGCACCCAGTTCTTGTGGCAATATTCAACTGCACGTAGGAGCTGTTGCATGTAACACTGTAATTGTACAGGTGAGCATGAGAGCTTGAATCATGATGCCATGGTGAGGACCTTCGTGTCAGCAGCAGAAAGGGGATCAGGTGACTTGATTACAGCCTCTGTTTACCATCGTGAGACGATTAGTAAGGTTTGGATGACCCGTCTCAGTGAATCCCCTCATCGGCACTGTACCCAGGTCCGTCTGTGCGTACTCAAACACAAGGCAGATGGCCCCGTTTTGTGTAAACACGTCTACCAGCTGCCTCACATAACAGGACACCACATAGTCAGCCGATGTTTGTCATCAGTGAGCGTTAGGGAGGCGTGGTGCCTGTATGACGTTTGGGTGGTGCAGCTCGCGAAGAATCTTGATTTCGCGCAGACCTACGAATGGCACGCCATCTTCGGTGACCTTGCCCATGCGAATCTTCTTAATGGCCAGTTCCCTGTCGGACCCTTTGGGAGTTGCTTTATGCACCACGCCATAGGTGCCCTGGCCTGCAACCAATTTTCATTATTTTAAACAAATGAGATTATATAATTTGAAAATATATCAATTGATTCGAGATTGATTTAACAGTGTGAATGGTACCTAAAAAGACTCCTTTGTTGTAACGCTCCATCCCGCTTCTTGGATACAGCCAAAAGACAAAAACTAAAAATGTTTCAAACTAAGATTGTTGAAAACCCAAAAATAAAAGGCACAATTTATCCGGGCGGGAATTTTCAAAGAATGAAGCGCAATAGTAAATTTTGGATGCCCGAAAGTTGTTTGTTACCGCCCAATGGGACGATTGTGCTGCAAAGCCACAAGCTTCGAACAAGCAACCGGCTGCCAGAGGTTGGCCACAGTAGGAGACATGGCCCAAAAACAAAAGAACATCATCAAGGTGGTGGTAATTGGCGACTCTGGGTGCTGCCGCTATTTTTCTTGCCCCGATATTTGTGGCACTCACAAGCTACTGGTGTGGGCACCTGTGGGTTTGGTGCAGGGTGGGCAAGACGAGTCTCCTGCGACAGTACGCGTTAAAGCTTTTCTCAAGTCAGTACAAGGTATCACTAGTGTTTTCCTCATGAACACCGTCTCCATGAAGCAATTGAGACCGTGTTTCTCCTGGAAACTCTTGTTAGCATCTATGTATTCGTTCTCACTCTCTGCTGCCTTATGCTTTGTTCGCCAGGCAACAATTGGGGCGGACTTTCTAGCCAAAGACGTGCTCATTGATGGACAACTTCTCACCATGCAGATCTGGGTAAGCGTCTGGAATGTCCTTAGTGTACGGTGAGCTTCGTAACCATTTCGAAATGAATGTAGGACACCGCGGGCCAAGAGAGATTCTCCAGCCTCATCGGTACCAGCTTTTGGCGTGGCGCAGAGGTACATCAGCTTCCTTACCTTGTTCAGTTGTTCAGATGTTGGTACTCATGTGATGCTCGATAGGCGTGCGTATTGGTGTACGATGTGACCAACGTGGAATCGTTCGCTAACCTGGATCAGTGGCGAAATTCTTTTCTTGAAATGGTTCATATCTTGCCTGCTGCCACATCAACATGTGTTCGCTCAATGAATGTCCATGCAGGCGGAGATTCCTAACGACAAGGGCCCCGACTTTCCTTTCCTCCTGGTGGGAAACAAGATTGACCTCGAAGACAAACGAGCCATCCAGCGACACACAGCGATCAAGTGGTGCGTTGTTGACTAGATCAAAGTGCACGGGATACAAGGCTAAAAGTGCACCTACCCACAGGTGTAAAGAAACAGACCCACCGATTGACTATGTGGAAGCGAGTGCCAAGGAGGCTATAAATGTGGATCAAGCTTTCAATACGCTAGCCCAGAAGGTTCTAGTGCGTGCGAAGAAAAACGCAATTAGGTACGCCAGCACACTGATTTCTGAGTTTGAGGCACTCACACCGCCACTACGCAGCCGAAGGGAAGAGCTGGACGATATCTTGCCAGGCAAGGATCTGAAGTTGAATATCGATAACAAATCCTCTCCGTGTTCCTGCTAGTGATCTGCGTTCCAATACAATTTCAAACTGGGCGTTTCAGTCTGGTTCGCTACTTGAAGACTTGGTGCTTTAGTTTATCATTTATTATTATCCTCTTGACGAAGATCAGAAAGAGCTTTGGCAATATGTTCATACGCTACGAACGTAATGATGGCATTCGGCATCACCTTCCACACGTTTGGCCAAAAGCCAGCATAGAATCCTGCGCAACAATGAACCCGGTTACAGTGATTCGGCTGTGAGACAAGGTCGGCACGTACCCCTCATCCCTTGAGTCTTCCAAGTCCAAGAGCAGCACTCGGCGAACCCAGAGAACTGAGGAGGTCGTACCTGATACAATGGATGAGCACAGGTGCAGCTCTGTTTCATGAGGGACACTAACCTGTAGTCGCGATTTGATGACAAGTGCAGGATAGGTGATAAGCGATGCTGCAAGCTTTGAGAGACAAGCCATTCCCATGAAATGCAGCGTATTCTGAGGGTGTATATAAGCGTGTTCTCGTTAGTTTTGTTCGGAGCAGAACAAGAATGACTTACCATCTCCACTTTGCCATGCACAGCTTGAAGGTATTGACTAAGTAGCTTCCTGATCTCTTCGTACGACATGAACTGCACAGCCCCGTGTGACACCCCCAGGAGTGCCGGTACCTAGTAATGCAAGAGGTTACTGAACATCCAAACGATAAACTTGAGGATCGATAGACGCACCCAGCCCCTATAAAACCCGGCAATTCCCTCTTCCCGCCACAGCGTAACAATTCCATCTGTATACCACAAAGTAAGGCTACGTATCAGAAGCGTAGATGGTTTCCACGTACGCACGAGTCCTCGATAATGTCCTTCTGTTCCTCTCAGTTGCGTTTGCATTCTTGTCTTGACAACCTGCACTCGGTAAACTGTTAAAGGGTAAAAGATAGAAGGTCATCAATACAGACAGACTTACCCATATGGGATTGGTGCAAGTTGCTGTTATAGCTCCGGAAATCAATCCAGCAAGGAGATGCTGTGTAGCTCCGAGCTCTTTACTCTCTTGATTGCCTCGCATGGCCGCTTTGAAATGCTGATATCTTCCGTGATGGCAGCACAGAGATGCACATAGTAAGAGATACATCCATGCATGATCAAGCATAGAGACAATGCCATACAGGTAGAAGTATTGGCCCCAGGCGATAGCTGAGCCGATTACGTTGGGCGAGAACCCTTGGTAAAGACCTGGATCCAAATCAATGGCGGAATGATGATCAGCATAGCGAAACGCGTTAGGCAACTGTGGCGAGCTCTACCCGGTACTCCTTCCTTCCGTACAATGCTGGTGACTGCATCCCACATGGACTTATATCGAAGCGACTCGCTCATGTGATGCAGGTCCTTCACTGTGCAAACCACAGGTGTCAGAAGTAATGGAGCATGGTTTGCAGACCAATGCAAGGCGTGGGGGGTGGCTGTGCCTTGAAAGCGAGTGCGGAGCAGGTCCAGTGGGTAGGTTAGGAGGGTGGCTGTGGCGCCAGCTCCAAAGCCGGCGATGGCGTGCTCATACCCCGACACCGCACTCTTCGGCGAGAGGGAGCTCATCTTTTTCTCCGACAGGACCTAGTCCTGATTAATCGTTATCTGCCAACAAAGATTACTCTGCCCTGTTCTCTGTTCACGTACATATTCCAAATTTCGAGGAAGCCAACACTTTTTAATATTCCTTATAATTTCTTTTTCAAAAATTAAAGGGAAAATGCAATTATTACAGAAACAGATCACTTGCCCAGCTTCTGGATGATGCCGGTGAAGATCCTCCTGTCGCCATCCTTCCTCTCCGTTACCGACAAATGTACCGCAAGGCTCCTGCCATCCTTGTGGCGGCCGACGACATCTCGGCCGACACCTGAAACCAATGGTGAGCCTACTCAGTCCATTCAAGCATAAAAGCTTCTGCTTACCGATGACACGCTTACGGCCAGTCTGAAGATAGGTGGCCAGGTAACCGTTATGGCGCGATGAGTCGGGTTCAGGCATCAGCAACGATACGTTCTTGCCTACCACTTCGATCAAGGAATAGCCGAACAGCTCCTGTGAAGGCCAAAGCGAGACACGGGCTAATTAGGTCAAAGCACCGAATTTAAACCTCATTTGCGGCGAACCTGAGACGGTTTGTTGAAGGCATGGATGGTTCCTTTGTCGTCGATCACGACAGCCGGTACCACCAAGTGATCTAGCACCTCGCGTTCTTGTTGAAGGATAGATTTCTCGTTGACTTGCTCTTCTTTAATCTCACGCAAGATACCGGTGAACGAACGGTTGCCGTCTCGCACAGCTTCGGTGATGGATAGATTTACAGGAACAATCGAGCCATCCTTGAGTTGGGCGATTACGTCACGGCCTGTGCCAATAATCTTGGCCACGCCCGTGGTCACGTAATTCCTCATGTAGTCATCATGCTCCTCAGCGAACGGCGAAGGCATGAGCATCTTTACATTGCGTCCGAGAACCTCAGATCTGGTTGTACAAACTGTGGGTGAGTGTGGTGTGCAAACAAGCGAAGAGGCAGCACTCACCTGTTATAACCGAAGAAAGTTTCGGCCTGCTTGTTGAAATACTGTACAATACCCTTATCATTAATCACAATCGCCGTATCCAAGATATTCTCCAACAGTATGTACGGGCTTGATGACTTTCCCGACGCTGAGAACAAGCAGGAGGGTTAGATTGCCACATCGAACTGAAAAGGAGAGAAGCGTACATTGAGAAGGATTGTTCACAACCACCTCCTGCAAAGTACCACAGAAGGTGTGATGGTTGGATCCCTTATTCTCGCTAAGGCAGAGAGTAATCGCGAAGGTAGTGCCGTCCTTCCGCTGGGCAACCACTTGCCTGCCTTTGCCGATGAGGCGGGCCTGATCAATAGCTATATTAGCTCCGTGCAAGGTACAGCCATGCGTATGCTGCATTCGGTACCTCTCCGGTCTTGAGATAGCGCTTAACGTATTCATCATGATCGGCAGCATCAGACGCAGGCATGAGCATGTTGACGTTATTACCCAAGAGCTGTTTTGTGTATGGTACATTAGCAAGAGATAGGCCACAACCGAAGTTAATGATCAGCTTGCTCGCACCTCCTTCCTCGAGTAACCGAACATCTTCTCGGCAGACCTGTTGAACAGGATGATCTTGGCCTGCACAGGCGATCGGACATGAGCATGTCGACGATTTCTCACTTACCAAAGACACAGGAGATACCAACCTTTTTGTCAATCACAACGACCGCTTGACACATGGCGTCAAGGATTTCCTCCTCGGTCTGCGAGATTGAGTCGGGCTTATCGGCAAGCGTCAGCCGAAGCATCTTTTCACCCGCATCGAGCAAAGCTGCAACACGTCGTTAACAATTGAAGATTAATTGGGAAAAATAAATAAAAATAAGTAATAATTTTGTTTTGGGTAAATCGAGAAAATGTTGATACCTTTAATGGCGTCGCGTAGGTGAGAGGGCTTCCTCAGGGCGATAATGTCGCCATCGGAATCCTTGTATTTGAGATCGAGGTCACGATGAAACTCCTTTCGCACCTTCTTCTTGAGCGACTTGAGTGTGGTGGAGGACTTGACGGTGCCAATCGCTCGCACCTCGCCGTTGTAGTAGCACTTCACCACAATCTTCTTGGACATCGTTGTTTTAATTTGTTTGTCTTTTTACTCCCAACCTTCAAAAGAGAGAGGAAAAACTGTGGTTCAAAATCAAAACCTACTGCCTGATCTCGTGCTTGGTTGCTGACTTCAGCTCGCCGTACAAGGTAAGGACCGAGAAGGGCGCTGTTGCTGTGCAACGTAATCACAGCCAGAGATCACGTTTCCCAGAGATTTCGGTGTTGGAATTTAAAGCACTCCACATTCCAAAGATTACTGTGACGTCACTGCCTCCTCGGACACAGAAAGACAAACATTTAATAATTTGGAAGGCGATCGATCTGCACAATCACGCCGCAGTGTGGTGCTATGGCCATGGCCACTTCGCGCTCCTTCGTTTTCGTGGGGCTGGTCCTGGGCATTCTTCTTCTTTTCAGTTCCCTCAATGAAGCCGTGGATAGGAGCAAATTTAGGACCTGCGATCAGACCAGCTTCTGCCGCAGGCATCGAGATTTGAATCGTTCGGCCACCTTCCGTTTGAATCCCAACACAGTCAGTACCTCCACGACTGGTGCCGCCCTCACTGCCCCCAATTTTGATTTGCTGGTCTGATGATAATTTAATGCTAATGTCGATCTAAAAATTTATGCAGGACTGACTGCTGAGGTGGTGAAGACTTCGAGCGCCGACTCGACCCAGGTAGTCTTTGTGCTGGAGCTGACAGCCTACCAGAACAACATCCTGCGTCTGCGGTTCAAAGAGAAGAACCCGCTCAAGCCGCGGTACGAGGTGCCCGATGTACTGCTGCCTACGCTGCAGACGGCCCAGGCCAGTTACAAGGACCTCAAGCTCTCCTTTGGTAACCCGTCGGCCTCCTTGAGCGCCGTCATTACTATGGACCCCTTCCATGTGGACGTCTATGCCGGAAACGAGAAGCTCATATCGCTCAACGAACGCAACCTTCTTAAGTTTGAGGAGCTGCAGGAGCGCAAGGCAACAGAATCCGCGGATGCCAAGCCGGAAGAGGGTGCGGAAGAGGATGATGATGAATTAGAGGAGGAAGAGGATGAGGAAGAGAGTATTGGCTCTATCCTCTTCTATGTGATATCAATCTCATTCAGTGCTAATTCCACACACGCAGGCGAAGGAGTCGAGCAAAAGGAACCGGCTGCGCCCGTTGAAGATGAAAACGGCTTGTGGGAGGAGACCTTCGGTTCCCACACGTACGCAAACTACCGCCTATTGATCTTTCGTGTTATAACTCTGCCCATGTTTCGTCGTTCCCCAGTGATTCGAAGCCTCGTGGCCCTGAGTCACTTGGTGTTGATTTCACCTTCCACGGTGCGAAGGCCGTGTATGGTATTCCCGAACACGCGTCCACTCTTGCTCTGAAGGCCACCAGGTATTGCCTTCTCTGCATAGTCCTTTATTCTAGCTAACATTTTTTTGTTCAATCAAGGGCCGAGAATGGCGATAAGTTGCTCGACCCTTACCGTCTCTACAATCTCGATGTGTTTGAGTATGAGGTGAGGAAAATGGCATCTTGCTATTCGTTTGCAATGCGTCCTAACTTCATCCTATGCAGTTGGACAGCACCATGTCTCTTTATGGTTCGGTTCCCCTCATGCTCGCGTTGTCCCAAGGAGGTATTACTACTGGTATCTTCTGGCTCAACGCCGCTGAGACCTTCGTCGATGTTGTGCACACCAGCAACGTAAGCCAGCCACTCACTAAACTGATCTTTATTGCATGCTCACATCAGCATGCAGGCCCGCAAAACTCATTGGATGAGCGAGTCGGGCGTTATGGATGTGTTCTTCCTCATGGGCCCTAAGCCTCACGATATCTTCAAGCAGTACGCGAGTCTGACCGGTATGTTATGATTTCATCCAGCTGGTTTGGTGTATCATCTCATGATTTACGACCAGGCACAACACCTCTTCCTCAGTTGTTCTCCATCGCTTACCATCAGTGCAAGTGGAACTACAAGGATGAAGCTGATGTCAAACAGGTCGACGATGGTAAGTGGACAGCAGGGATACATGAGTATCAAGATTTACTAATTTGAACGTAGGGTTTGATAAGCACAATATCCCCATGGATGTTATTTGGCTTGACATTGAGCACACTGATGGCAAGAAATACTTCACTTGGGACCCCACCCATTTCCCCACGCCTAAGGACATGCTTGGTCATATTGAAGCTAAGGGCAGGAAGATGGTTACCATCATTGATCCTCATATTAAGAAGGTAAGCCAGCTTCCTTTAAGAAAGCATGCCATTCTTTCTGATCTTTTGTTTTCCCAGGATGAGGGATATCACATCTACAAGGAAGCCAAGGATTTGGGTTACTTTGTCAAGGACAAGAGCAACGCTGACTATGAGGGATGGTGCTGGCCTGGTGCTTCCTACTATCTCGACTTCTCAAGGTAAATTCCCTTCCCAGTCATGCCCTTATTACGCTAATGACCGTCCATCTGTAGGAGCGAGGTTCGGCAGTGGTGGGCGAGCAAGTTTTCTTTCTCTAACTACCAGGGCTCTACTCCCGCTCTGTATACTTGGAACGACATGAACGAGGTAAACCTTAGCTTAACGCTCTCCTTCAAGTTGCTGTTTCTTGTTAACCATTTTGTGCGTACAGCCTTCAGTCTTCAACGGCCCCGAAGTGTCCATGCCTAAAGATGCCCTGCACGGTGTTGAGCCCAACGTATGGGAACACAGGCACCTCCATAACCTCTATGGCCTTTACTATGTACGTGATGTTAGGCATGGCATTACCCACATGGTATATTAATCCATTTATCCTACAGCACTGGGCCACATCTGAGGGTCTTCAACAGCGCGACGCTAATCACAACGATCGTCCGTTCGTTCTGTCCCGTGCCTTCTTCGCCGGTACTCAAAGGTACAGTGCGCAGATCCGCTGCCGTTTTCCAGGCTGCTCACCTGGCAATAGATCGGCTGCTGTGTGGACAGGAGACAATGCGGCGCAGTGGTCGCACTTAGCAGCTGCTAATCCAATGCTGCTTTCCTTGGGCGTGTCCGGAATCACTTTCTCAGGAGGTAGGAACTGTTGCCCCTTGACCTCATTGCCATTTTGAATTAACACAATGCATCTATCAACAGCTGACGTGGGCGGTTTCTTTGGCAATCCTGATGCTGAGCTTGTGACCCGCTGGTATCAAGCTGGTGCCTTCTACCCGTTCTTCCGAGCTCACGCACA
>CDEZ01020846.1:0-13824 GCA_000826365.1 Acanthamoeba royreba
GCGGTGAACGAGTATGTGCAGGGCTTCCTCGACTTCGTGAACGCGAGCCCATCGGCCTTCCACGCCGTGCAGTCGGCCAAGGAGCGCCTCGTAGCTGCTGGCTTCGTGCAGATTAAGGAGACTGATGAGTGGAAGCTGAGTCCCGGCCAGAAGTATTTCTTCACCCGCAACCATTCCTCCATCTTCGCCTTTGTCGTGGGTGGTAAATATGTACGGACTTGGACTCTGAACGGCTATTGATGCACACGGGAGACTCACTCGTTGAATGCAGGCGCCTGGAAATGGTATCAACATCTCTGCGGCGCACACCGATAGCCCCAACCTGAAGGTGAAGCCGGTGTCCATCAAGGAGAGCAAGGGCTTCCTGCAGGTTGGTGTGGAAACTTATGGTGGCGGCCTGTGGCATACCTGGTTTGATCGGTACTGTCCTGCATATCCGCAGTATCGCCGTTTTGTTACTGACGTTACGAACATGAAGGGACCTTACCATTGCGGGGCGCGTCGTAGTTGCCACCAGCGAAGACAAGTTCGAGCACCGCTTGGTAAGGATCAAGAGGTTCGTACTGGCCACCTATGTGCTTTGACACTGAATGCTGGTAATCATAATGAAACATTAATACAGGCCGATCCTTCGCGTACCTAATCTTGCCATTCATTTGACTCCCGCCGATGAGCGCTCGGCATTCAAGTACAACACACAAAATCATCTGGGCTTCCCCGTTCTGGCTACGAGCATCAAGAAGTACACTCCTTAGTTGCATTGTACCTCTCCAATAGATCTAACCGATTTTTGGGTCTTAAGTACTCTGAACAAGGTCGAGGGGCAGAAGTACGCTCACCAACCGCTACTTATGCAGCTGCTGGCGGACGAGCTTGGCATTGAACGTACACATCGCTACCAGATTTCCTTGTTTGAGCATCAAGATGGCGAATTAATTGCCTTTTCAATTCCAGCCTCTCAGATTCGTGATTTCGAGCTTAGCGTTTGCGATACTCAGCCAGCCTGCGTCGGCGGAGCGCTCAATGAGTTCATCTTCTCGCCTCGATTGGATAACCTTATGATGTCCTACTGCTGTCTCACTGTACTCTCCTCTATTCGCTGCATTGCAGCTCGGTTCGGCTAACCAAAATGTTTGTTGTTCAGGGTTTCCTGGCCGCTTCTACACCTGAATCGGTCGCTGAGGATACTCGAATTCGGCTCGTAGCGCTGTTTGACAATGAGGAAATCGGCAGTGAGTCTGCTCACGGAGCGGCCTCGAATCTGATGCCCCAAACAATTGAACGTATCCTGGCGTGCTCTGGTCTTGGCAACTCAGTCGACGCAGTACAGCGTGCCTATAGGCAGAGTTTCTTGATTTCTGCTGACATGGCGCACTCCGTTCACCCTAACTATCCGTACTGCTCCCCAATCTCCTCGGGTATTTCGAGTGTGTGTCTTATTCGTAATGACGAACGAACAGGGAAAAGCATGAGGAGAATCACCAGCCAATGATGCAGAAGGGTGTTGCTATCAAGTATAACGCTAACCAACGTTATGCAACCACTTCAATTACGGCTTTCCTGCTGAAAGAGTTAGCTCGTCGGCACTCTCTTCCTATCCAGGTACCATGGCCCTCCTCGTTAACTGTTAGAATCCAGATCTAACTACGACCCTTTTGCAGGAGTTTGTGGTGCGCAACGATAGCCCATGCGGATCCACAATTGGCCCCATCCTTTCTGCGGGCTGTGGCATCAGAACAATCGACATTGGCCTTCCTCAGCTCTCTATGCACAGCATTCGTGAGATGTGCGGCGCCGAGGATGTGCCGCACGCTGTCAATCTCCTCAAGGTAAAGTGGCTTGGCCTGGTCCTTCTCTCTGTCTCCCTTTTCTCACACATTCTCCACCCTCATGCGAATAGGCTTTCTACTCGGACTTCACGAAGCTTGATGAGTCGCTGGTGGTTGACTGAAGAGCTTACGACACTTGGGACCATCCTGAGGGAAGGAAAACAAAGGAAAAACAAAGAAAATGTTTTCTTGGTGCATAAAATTCCCTTACTCCAAGAGCTTCTAACGCGGATGATGCAAACGCCTAAGCTAACTGAACCAGACCATGGGGATGTAGTGCTGGTGGTCAACGGCACGTACTCCTTTCACGTCCACCAGGTCTTGCTTTCCATCTGGTCCCCAGTTTTCCGCGCTCTCTTCACCAACGGAATGAAGGAGTCCACCCAACAAGTGGTGGAGCTGCAAGAGGACGCTCATGTGGAGCACTTTGGCACCTTCCTCGAACTCATGTATCCTTACTCTACCAGCAACGTGACGGAAGAGAACGTGTGGTCACTGCTCCACTTGGCGGATAAGTATCAGGTTGAGCCCAAGATGTTTGAATTCTGCGAGGCGATGCTGCTCCGTAAGACCAGGTCATTGGACCTCGTGCGAAAGGCTGAGCGCTACAACCTGTTCAAGCTAAGGGACAAGCACGCCCTGTGGTTGGGTTCCAACATTCACCACCTCCAAGATGGCCCTCTACGCGAGGCACTCACCGGTCTGAAGGCCGATACCGTGATGACTTGCCTTCTGGCCGCCCGATCCAAGCTGCACGACGTGTATGCACAGTCCCGCCGAAACGTTGCGGCCGATGACAGCATCAATAACATCACTGAGCTCCTTAGGCTGGCCTGATCAATCAAACTACATTCTCAATCAAGAGCCAACAAACATTCGTTTCTGCTTGACAAGGGTAGGGAATGCATTCAACTTATGATCCTTGTTTCGTGTTCACCATCACCTCCAAAGCTTGACCCTGCTAGTAGTACCTAGTCTGTTCCCTGCTTGTGGTGCTTGATCCTCCAGTCCAATTGTTGGGTCCTCCCGGCTGAGCATGCCTACGTGGCGTGCCTACTTCGCCTGAGTTTTTCATTTACGTCGTCGTACCACCCACTGACCAGACCCAAGAAGAAGAATGAGCGAACACTGGGAGTGCCCACTCTGTTTGGAAATCTTCCACGACCCCTGTGACACCTCCTGGTAGACGCCCCTGTTGTAGGATTTGAGAACAGATTTCTAAAATCGATTTATTTTATTTTTACTTATGTATTACAGTGGTCATGCCTTCTGTGGTACAGCTTGGATAAATATATTTTGGTGGTGGTATTATTATTATTATTATTATTTATTATTATTATTTATTTATTTATTTATTCAATCGTATTCAATAAATATTGTACTGTTAGCAAAGTGCATACTGCGCGTGTGGGAGAGCGATGGCAGGCAGCGACCCATACGGTGCCCAATTGATCGCCGCACTGTCTCAATGCTCATTCCAAGCTACACTCTGGTACGGCGGTGCCGCCAGAACCAGTAACCATTCTAACAACTCACACCTTCCCTCATCTACTTCAGCGAGCGGGTGTTGAGGCTCATCGTCGACAAGTCGGGCAGCCAGCTGAAGAGGCATGATGCACCCTCATTCCATCATGGACATGGATGAATCTTTATCCCACACATGTTGCTTGTAAATCATCCAGCCAGCAGGGCAGTACGACGGTCAAATAGACGAATACAATCAGAGGTTCGCCAGCGCATATAGGCCTGTGACGCAGCGAGTGCATGAGGACTGGGTTCTGTTCAACCGCGTGATGCACGAGGGCTTCAACTTTCGTAAACTCCTAACCATTGCCACTCTCTTGTTGGGATTTTTCTACCTCATCCTGCCCTTCGACATTATCCCTGATTCTGCTGGTACAACTCAACCAATCCACCCCCGTGAGTATACTGCTGTTCATATCAGAATGCTGCTGTACTTGACAGGCTTAGTTGGTATTTTGGATGATCTATTGGTATGGCTGTTTGTGTTGTGGTTCATCGCTGCTTTACTCGAAGGTACGTGAATCGTCTGACAGTCGTTCTTGCCCTTTTATTGACACATCGCCTTGCACTGGGAACCAGGCTATCGCCAAAGTCTGACGCAGAGGCACGCCCAGTAGGCCATCATGCTGTGCCATAGAGCGTACGTTTCAGGGAATACACTATGTATATTGGCCGCTGTATGCAATTCTTTGCAGCAGGCAAGGAAAGAGAAGGGAGACATCATTCAACAAATGGAGTGTCACTCCACGATCCAAGTGGTCACTTCGGAGTAGAAAAAGTAGGACGTAGTCCACGAGGGCAGCAGGCGGCTGAGCTCTTCCAACTCGGGCGTCATCTTAAGGTGCGTGGCTGCGATGTCCAGTCGTACTGGATCCAGTCCCTTCATTCGCAGGACAACGATCCACTCACGAGTGCCGTGACCACCGATGTGGCGAATGAAGTAGTCGCCACGTGCAGCCGGGGGCGGGGTGGTGAAATGAGCCACTTTGCCTGCCTTCCAGTCATCCACTGAAGAGAACGCCCATTCCAACAAGGGACCTACAAGGGTGACCGGTGAATAAGAGAACGTTTTGGTGGCGAGGCAGCAGCAAGTACTGTCAGTGGCGTCAAGACGCAATGTAGATATCTCAAAACCAGTGTAGTCGAATCCAAGAGTCAATGCACGAATGCCCGTAGACGAGTGGAACTGTTTGGAAGAGCAAGTCAGTCTGGAGTTTCGTCATGGCAGAAGAACGTGCGGGCATGTACATCATCCTTGATCACTCGGATACTCGGATATTCTAATTTGCCAGACGTAAAAATGCTACCTGGTGCTGTGGCTGCAGGTAGCTGAATGGCGCTCATGAAAGGCTATAGGAGTCATGCGTCAGTGACTGACGCTTGGTAGTAGAACAAGAAAGACTGTACCTGGAAAGGATAGGCGGGCAAGAAGTTGTAGAGGACGTCCTCCGCTGGCTTCCAGGGTGGTGGCGAAGCGAGATCTTGGAATACCATCTCTGCTGACAGGTAATCGAATGAGCCCAGCAGAATGAATGCCTCCTCCGCATCAGGCTTGCCACTACGATCCTGCTGGTTGAAGGCTCGTATCACCTCCTCGATCTTGTCGTTGCGGCCTAGGGAAGTAGATTTGTGAATGACTTGCACAGGTCGATGGTAGGTGTGCTGGGCGATGAGTCGTTTCGGTGTGACTGGTCCGTAGGGAAAAGAGAAGATCGCTATGATCGCCAGCACAATGAACATTACGCACACAATGCGAATGAATAACCTAAAGTTGCCTGTGCCAACCAGCACAGGCATTGCCGGTACGATAATGCATACGGCCATCAGACAGGTAAGCGCGGCAATAACCAGATCTGGAGGCACTGCAACGCCGGCTCTGATGGAACGAACGGCTTATTAGACCCAAAGGCATGGAGGATTGGATAGGGCGATTGCGGTACCGCCCAAGCAAGGGCAAGATCATATCATTGCCCACCTGATACGAAGTAAGTACGAACAAAGCCCCCGGGATGATGGCCATAGCATAGAATAGGATCCTAGCAGGAGCTTCGGAATAGTGCCTGGAAAAGACTTGAGTTTTTGTTGGTCCTTTCAGGAGGTAGTTGGGTCAAACCTTGAAGTAACACGTTTAGCGGCTGGGCCGGTTCCAATGGTGTAGTCTCGGGAAGTGTCGCGCACTCGCGGGAGTATAACGGAGGTATAGAGGCTCCACCACCCCCTGGCAGCAACCAAAAGCATGCTTTGGAGCATGAAGAACCACGAGGTCATCAGACCTACCATCGAGAGAACTATGGAAATAGTGGTGAAGAACAGCATCCCACAATGCAAGACCAAGATCACATCTTCCTTATCCTGCAGGTTACTGTGACAGAGCTGCGATGAGTATTGAGATTTCATATCCTTAGGAGTTTGAAATGACTAACCCACTGGTGTTGGCATTTTCCTGCAACACGCGACTCTGCAGTACCGTTGTTTGAGTAAGCAACATACACAATTTAGTATTAGGTAAACAGGCGTACCATCAAAAGAGCGAAGCCGAGAGCGAACGAAGCAAAGTAGAGCGATGTGCCCAGCCAAGGCTTGGCAAAGAAGGACAGAGGCCGACCAAGCACATTCCCCAACACGAGGGCTACAGTACAAAATGGTCACATTTAGTTCGTGATTCCATCTTGGTTGAAGATCTTTAAGCATACCCGTGAGAACTGACAGAAGAACGCCAGCAACCGTAGCCTGGAGAATGCCCAGATAGGTTTTACGTAACTTGACGCGATCGGCAACTGCACGCATGCTCAGAAAGATGCATAGAGCGGCAGCAGCGCCGTTGAGCAGGAAGCCCCAAGTGGCTGAATATGCCACTCCCCATCCTGGTAGCACTGTTAGAAAGACATAGAAATATCTGTTGACGCATTCCTACCAAAGAAGCTGAAGTAGAATGCCATGTTGGCACTGAGGGGCTTTGATAATAGTCCATCCGATAGCTGCTTATTAGTGAGATGCCTTACGAAGGCAAGCGTATTTCCACCCATGTGCTGAATGCTTCCAGGAGTAACCATGCTAAGATCATCAAGTGGCGTGTGATATACATAGCTGCACCGCATAGTTAGTCAAGCATCGAACATCAAACACCAAACAACGCAGACATCAATACCCGTTTTGATAGAACGCCATGTCGACTCCTGGAATGTGTCCAAAGTCGCGAAAGATACGATAGTCAGTGTCAGCAGGAATAACTCCTGACTGGAAAATCTCTGCTGCCTAGATAACCTGTGTTAAGTCCCCAACAACCAAGCGGTGGAATGAAGCGCATACATACCGTGACCATTGTATGCGGATAGGGTACCGCTTTCGTGTATGCATAGGCAAGATCGGCAGATCCAATCTGAAATGCCAGTGCCGGACCGCCAGCACCAGCAGCCTCTAGATTGATCACTGCCTTAACCCTGTACAGGCGGATCCTGCATGTGAGTGTGTGCAAATTTTGCAAGTGACGAAACATTGGTACCTTTTGGCGAGGGGATGCTGGGTAACGAAAGCGTGAGATGCTGGTAACAGAGGCTCTTCTGCTCCATTGAACAGAAAGAGGACATCATAGTCTTGTGGTGGTTCGTACACCAGGTTGCGAACAATCTCCAAGCAAGCGACCTGGCCACTAAGTCAGTATCTCATCGACAGGATCAGCGTTGTTTGTGGACAAACCGTTGCCACGCCGTCATCGGAGGCACCGGTAGCTCCGACACCTGAGTCAAAGTGAGAGTTGACTAGCAGAAGGGGAGCCTCAGGGTCATCTGGTACAATGTAGTACAGTGTTGAGTCACTCCTGTCACATTCATCTCACAGCGGGCAGAGTAGAGGATACCTGACTTGTTCTTCGCCGGCACTCGTACGAGGATATTGGTAATGTTCGAATATGTGTTGGTGATGTAAGCATCCACGAAATAGAGAGTATAGGCGCTCGATCCTCGCTGGAGCTCAATCTCAAGTGCCATGTTCCCTCCGTCCATCCCCTGCACACCGATGTTAGTGTTGTGCCTCCGGTGTCTATCGGACAATTAGTGGCCTCTTCCGGTTGTGAAGCGTATGGTACCTTGGCCTCTGCCTGGATGGCGTTCAGTTTGTCGAGCAGCCAATTCACCGTTAGGACGTCGTTGTTCTTCGTTCCGGCTTGCCCTGCAGAGGTCAACAACACACTTTTCAGTGCTCCAAACTCTCAAACCTTTACCGCATCACTCCGACCTCGGTCGGAGAATAAGAAGAGGACGGGCAGAGTCGTCTGGGACGTACGCCAGCCAATGTTGGTGATGAGTTCGTGAAGGTGATCGTAGGCTCGTCCCTCGGAAAAGACGTGCGGCGGAGCATGGGCCGGAACTGGGTCGGGCACCTGGGCTCCGTACCGAGAGGACACCCACACCAGGGCGGTATAGAGCAGGACCAGAGCGGTCATGGCCACCAGCCTGCGCGCCTGCAGCGGTAGCTGCCACGTGGCCCGACTGGGTCTTGTAGCCGCCTTCGGGCGCTTGCGGAGCTCAGGGCTGCTGTCCGAACCGATGCCACTGCGCTGCAGCTGTTCGAGCTCGTCTTCGAGAGGCACCGCATCTCCTGTACGTGTTGCGCGGCGCTTTGTTGGCGCATAGGAGGAGAATTGGTGGTAATGTCCTTCCATCTCCTACTCTTATCGAGAAGACAAGAGAGGACAGAGGGGTAATGTCTTGTAGCTGAGCGTGTCTTCGCCGTCTAGTTTTAGGGGGTGGCACCTCTGTAGGGACGATGGGAGAGAAAACTTTGGCACCAAGTGCGTATGTCGCGTCGGCTTTACCGCGGTAGTTTACAGAACATGGCCAACCCAATGAATTTTCGGCAAGGTTCACGGCGATTGGGCTTCCTTTTGGTATTTCAAGAACGCACTCAAATACCTCAGACATCCACGCACAGAACACGAGGAAGGACCATCAGGAAATGGAGCCGCCAGCGAGGCTGCTTGCCTTGCATGGTCCGGCCGACGTGAGGAAAGCGAGGGCACGACCCTTGCTCTTGTCATTGTAGCTAGCCGTCAGGTCGGGACTGATGAAGAGGTCCTGTACGGATAAATAAAAGGAAGTAAGGAAATGGTAGAATGGTGCGGAGGCCACGTCAACAATACCGGCTTCAGGCCCTCAAAGATCTTCTTCTTGGGGTTCAGTTCTTTGTCGGGCTCACCCTCGTAACCCTCAAAGAATATCCTTTCTCCAATCTTGGCTCCTTCCTGCAATGAACGCGTTGTGAGTACGTCGAGTGGGCAACGGAGCAATCAGGAGAGTGTACTGGAGGCTTGATGAGCTCCACTTGGGTGTGTTCGGCGTTGGAGGCACAGAGTACCATGGCCTGTGACTCAATCCCCCTCATCTTCGCCGGCTTAAGATTGCACAAACAGATGACACGAGCGTCCTGTCGGGGTGATGCAGTTGATAACCAAATGTATTTAGCAAGTGCCAGCAGTGAACTGATGGTATGCATGTTACCTGCATTTGCTCAATGGGAATAAAGTTAACGAGACCAGAGACTACCTGACGGGGCTTGTCCTCGCCCAGATCGATCTCTTCAAGATACAAGCTGAGAAAAGCTCAGTTTTCATCATGCGTAATCTCCTCCAGAAGAATGCTAGCGTACCTGTCAGCTGACGGATGCTTCTGCACAGCTTTGATCTGGCCTACCCTAATGTCCAGACGAACAATGTCCGGAACAGCGGCTGCTGCAGCGGCTGTAGTTTGACGATCAGTTAAGGTCATTGTTGATAATAGCAAGAATGACGTTGGTTTAGTACCAGCAGCCTGTCCCTTGGGTTGCTTGGGTTGCCTCGGAGCCTTCTCCTTAGTGGCATCGACGGCACCCTCCGCCTTCTTTTCGGAAGCAGCCTCAGCCTTCTTTTGCTGCGGTTGTTCTCCAGCTGGCTTGGGCTTCTCCTCCTTCTTGGGCGGTTTCTGTCAAGTGTGTGAAGTGGCTCGTTAGCAAGCTTGACGAATGGTCCAGCGTTCAGATACGCACAGGGTTGAGTGGGTAGTTGAGGTCGAGCTCAACGAGCGTAGCGCCGATCGCACGCACAGCTGGATGGTGCTGCACGAAGTCGAACCAACGAGTTGCTCCGGCAAAGCTGAACTGGGTGTGCGAGTCGAGGCCCGGCTGTGAAGAAAACAGTCAAGAATAAACAATTACAAAATAAATATTAGAAAAGATATCAAAACGCCACAAGATGACATAATCGAAGGATTACCATGAGCGGAAGGAGCGCAGCATAGACGGCAACATCGGCAACAGTGAGGGTGTTAGACACCAGGTAAACTCGGGGCACCAGGTGCTTGTGAAGCTTGCCCAGCTTGCCGAAATGCTTTGCCTTGTCGAATCCACCAGCCGTGTCAGTGAGCTCCCTGGTCGCAAAGCTTACCCATTTCTCGATCTAAATTAATTAGTTATCGTTAGCCAAAGAGGAGTTTAAAAATTCAATAAATCGGCTGCAAAGTCATCACCTCTTTCTTGTCATCTGCGGTGCCCAAAAATGCTTGGGCATCCTGAATCGAGTCAGCAAGAGCCTCCTTGTTTGGCAGATTGATGAAAGCGATCGCTTCAGTTACGGGAGATGCCATCTCGTTTGTTCCTTAGATTTTGGAGCCACTATTTTCAATTTCTTTATTTTTTCCTGAACTGCCGTTTTTGGTGGTTCGGTTCTGGGCGGAAGGACCGCCACAATGGTTTTGGCCGTTTCCCGCCAAAGACAAATTTTGCTTTTGGCGGGAAAACGCACAAAGGGAGCGAGCCCGACTGATTTTCCAACGCACAATCGATTGGTGTGGCCAGGGAAGATGGACTCCACGCTGGTGGCTCACCACCCCATTCCTGAAGATGAGGAGGAAAACAAGGAAAATGTTGCCAACGTCCAGGCCAGCGTAACGCGGGAGGCCACGAGGCACATCTTCAAGACGCGGACCTCGGCCAAGGAGGTATGGTGGGGTAACATGGTCCTGCTGGGCTTCTGTCCCATCGAAAATGAGAAGAAGTACGGCACGCCATTCCATATGGACATGTTCGAGCAGGCCAACACCAAAGGCATGCAAGTGGTCCTCTACTTCCTCCTACGCCTAATTAATCGTGAGCGAGCCAAGAAGGTACGTCCAAAACTGCATTCTGCGATTGGCACTGCAGCACATTGGGGGACATTGATGCGAAATCCTTTTACCTGGTGCAGGCATTCAAGAACTGCTGGCCCACGCAGGCACTTGATTCCAAGAGCAATCTCAACGATTACAAGAAGGTTGTACAGCAGCTCATAAGCGAGCTGGAGCAGGAGGGCGAGATCCCTGTGGGCTCCTTCCGCCTGTCTCATCTGCAGAGCTTCGGTGCCAGGTACAGTATTTCCATCTTACCCCACTACTCTCGTAGAAATAAACGTGGTGCATCGAGATTAACTCGTTGAGATGGGATTTAAATTCAGGTTTTACAATCTGCTGTGGTACCTCTCTGTGGTGGCTGTGAAGGTGACACTCGCCAAGAAGTACTCCGTTTCGCCAACGGCAAAGACGACCTTCGATGCCAGCAATTACAAGCTCACTGGGGTCTGCGGACAGGCCGCCAAGGTTGTCCCCTTCATTTCACCTTGTGATCGATGCCAGCGATGCTAACTCACATTGCGCTGGGACGGCAGACTCACATCGCACGACTAAGGAAGCGCTTCGTGGAACACGCGCAAGTCATGGTAACAGAACAAGCCCAGTGGCGTGAATATGCGCAGCAACTCGAGACTGAGTACCGTAGCCTTACTCAGCAGAAAGTACGCGACTGTTCGTGTCGTTTGAGTTCAACATTCCACCTAAACGTTTCACTCCAGCACAAAGTTAAAGAGGAGCATAAGCGTATCTTAGCAAGTGCCGACAGAAGCATCTTCACCGAGCAACAAGCCGCCAAACGCCAGCAAAGGGTGGAAGAGATTAAGCGAGTATGGGGTCGGTTCGGAGAGCATTACAAGAACAATTCTGCGAACAGAGGTATGTTACCTACTTGTACCTCCTACATATTCGTACTCACTGCATCTCTGGTAGAACTGTTGCACAACATGGCACTCGGCAAGTCAAACGTAATATCCTTCAATCAGAGCGATCTGCGCGGCGATCTTGAATCGCTCCGTCAGCGCCTCTTGTCATCCTCTATCTCCTCCCCTCTCTCCTCATCCGTCCGCCAATCCGAGACCAACAAGAGCTCGCTAAATTATCAGGAGTGCCAACAACTACTCTCGATAAACCCGTTCAAAGACGACAGGTTGGACCTGCTCGCTATATTGAAACAGTGGAATCTCTCTCTTGCTACCCTTCAAAAGAGAATCAGCACGAATACTCTACTGGGAGGGAAGTCATCATCATCAGCAGAATGTACTATCCTCCTCAGCCACGTACTAAGGAGCGAAAATCTTACACTTCAGTACAGGCAGCCAGCTACATGAGGACGCCACCACGCTCATCAACTTACTCAAGGCGCATCAAAATCATCTTGGCTCACTATCTGCATTGAACACTGTTCTCATGAAGGATCTGCCCATACTCCAAGCTGATGTAGAAAAGATGCACAGCTTTCTGCCGCTCGAAGAGACCCCAGCAGGTACCCATTAGAAAGGCAATGCAATGGCTACAGCAAAACTAAGTCTTTTGCACTTAGCGCCGATCATCCCTTCGCGAAAGCACTCCGTATTGCAGACACCATCTCGAACGCACGCTGATTCCGGGTAAGCTCTTTTTGGATTTACGTAAGTGTCCAGCTACTGACCGATGGTACAATGCAGGGAGTCCTTTGGCCTGGTTCCGCTTACTCCTGAGGTGTCGTTCGACAAGTGTGTAGAGGAGGCAGAAGAAAACGTTGTGCAACACTCCAGTTCGGTGGTGGCAACTCCTCTGCCTCGGCGGGAGGATCAGGAAAGAATGGTAGATTCAATCCACAGAGCAGCCAAGCAGAGAAGACCTCGCCTTAGTATTGGCTCGGGCAGGACATCAGGTAAACTACTTTTTATGCTTGCGTGTGATCAACGCTAATAGCTATTCATTCAAGGTGGATCCGCAATCGCCATGAAGCGTGCAATGTTCACCCGCAAGCTCACTAATGACGAGAGGGCTAATGAACTGGATGCGCTCACGTCGCCTTCTGACGATAATAGCTCATCGCCAGTAGGCTCAGTTCTAAACGGCGATAAATGGAACAAGGACTCAGATCTTGTTGGCCTGGAGCTTTCCCCTTTGCGCGAAATGACCGCTCAGTTCACGCTAAATCTGGGACTCTTCTCGCCCTTCGGTGGACCCAAGGACGCTTCAGCGGCGTATGCACAGATAATGCAGCGCATGCCCAAGCCAGTATCGTCACCATCGCCCTCGTCGCTGCCATCCGATAATTCGCTCGTGGCCGCAGACCCGCTCTCCTTTATGGATTCCTTCGCTTCTGCTGCTCTGGCATCGCCCAAGGTCGAGAAGCTTGTACAACAGGAGATCAAGAGCCCTGAGGACGATGAAGCCTGGTTGACAAAGGAGGAGTCCTTTATCAGGCCGCTGCAAACCTTCTCCACCTTCGCAACAGACTATGGCAAGGACATTCTGGGCGCCAAGTTAGGCGATAACGAAGTACTCGCAGAATTAGAGGATCTAGACAAGGATGAAGACGACTTGGAAGTGATCAGCAACCAGGATGCTGCCAGTGTGCTGGCCGACAAATTGACATCGAACATCCTGCGAGAGGATAAAGGATGGCAAGAGGAGGCCCTCAACGATTTCTCCATGGCCATGGACGATTTAGACGATCTGGGCGATCAGACGAGTCAGTTCTCTATGAACTTGAACTTCGCTCGAGACCAACAGCTCACCTTCGAAGAAGAACCAGCCCATGCGGATGAAGAGATCGGCGAAGCTGACTTCGACGAGCTCGTAGAAAATGAACTCAATGATCTCACAGCTCGGCCTCGATTGGAGAATCCAGTGTCGAGCCGATTGGAGGACGATTTCTCAATAGCAACACGGCTTCGAGAGGAAGTGAAGACCAAAGTAAGGCTTTCTCTCGGAATTGATCTCCATGAACTTGATAGCGACAGTGAAGGAGAGCGACAGGATTTGGTTAGTCCAACAGTAGCATCGCCGCCTCGAGGCGCTCCTCAGAATACTGCCAACAATCCTACCCTTATCCTAGCTCCGTCAGAGGAGGACAAAGACACGGATCCAAGCGAAGACGAGGAGGAGGAGGATGCTCAAGAGACGTCTTCCTTAGGCACAACTATGGCTGAAGGAGCAGTGAACTGGTCGCAGAGTATTGATTCGGAAGAAGACGAAGAAGAAGAGGAAGATGAAAGCATTGACGAAGGTGAGAGAACGGAGATAAATATGGAAGCTGAGGTCGAGAAAGCTGGAGGGCTAGAGGATTTTGAGGACGATGACGAAGACGAGAACGACCAGGCAGATGATGACACAGCTCTAGGGGA
>CDEZ01020849.1:0-20498 GCA_000826365.1 Acanthamoeba royreba
TCATTTGTTCCCAACTGCGGTAACAAATACTTTATGAGTGCTGCCGATGGTGGCGTCAAGATCTATGATTTTGAGAAAGAAGTGGTACTGATTCGTTTTCTCTCGGCTGTTGTTCTTTAGTACCAACGTTAATTCTCTCTTTCAGCTCTTGCAACAATTTGAAGAGATCTACACAGGGTACTGTGACTGTATAAAGTTCATCCAAGCTAAAGAGTATCACAAGGGCGAGGGCGAACACTACTTAATCACGCGGGGAGTTGAAATGCTCTCCAACGATGATCCCTCTCAATGTACGTCTGACTGTGGCGATAGTATCTCGTTTAAGTTTGGTGTTATGAATGTCTCATCTAGTCTATATGATCATCCAGTATTGAGGGATAACTCGTGCCATCTATGGAAGCTCACTATGCCCAAGACTCCGCTCAAGTCAGCCGAAAATGCCTTCCGTCTGGAACGAGTGCGAACCTTTACTCATGCCAGGTAAAGTGCTTGAGAGCACAGTAACGACAGCCAGTATCTCGAACATCTCGGTGACGCTAATCATTTCACCTCCCCTATTCCCAGCTACTTTGCCAACTCCTGGCCTGCACATATCACCTCTAACGGACGTTACATCGTACGTTGAACTGCCAACACAAACTAGTTCAGCTATCACTAAAAGGCCTCTGGATCCACAGGCGGCACCAACATCGCAAGGTGAAGTGTTCATTTGGAACCTGCGGACAGGTGATCTTGTCGCCACATTAACTGATCATGAGGGTAAATCACTACGCCTTCAAACTTTGTTTCACATATTCGTGTGTGCTCACTGTCCGTCCTTCTGTCCCAACAGATAAGGAGTGTCGCGACGTTGTATTTCACCCAACGCGACCAATACTGCTCACCTGCTGTGACGGTACTACTACTGCAGATACCGTTACTCACACAATTGACACTCTCTCACACATCGGCTTAACAACAGATGCGACGGTGAAGGTATACATTCAAGATGATAGCGACGAGAAAGCCGTAGTGGAGAGTGTGGATTTGGAAGGCGAGATCGATATTGAAGGCGAGCTCGCTGATGGTGAAGGCGAGCCGCTAGTAGTATTTACCGGCCCCGCTAATGATGAAATGGAGACAGAGAACGGCGAGAATGGCAGCGATGAGGCTAACAAAAAGAACCAGCGGCGCAACAGCGGCGGTGGTGGTAGCAGCAAGAGCAAGAAGGAGTCAGGCAAGACCAAGGAACGACGCATGCGCATTGAAGAGGAGCTTGAGGCTGAGTTTGGAGACGAAGCCTGGGCCCGACCCACCGAGGAGGAGGTTGGCGAGCTCGACGCTGACAAAGAGTGGCTTAAGATAGAGGAGGAATGGCAAAAGATCGAAGATCACTACATGAAGATCGAGCGCGAGTGGTCAGCGATCAAACGTGAGCGGGCACTTCTACGAAAAATGAAGGAAGAACTAGGCCTTCCCGTCAACGAACCTTTACCTGAGCAAGCTGACGGTACCGGCGAAAGGACAGCAACAAAGGCCGAGGTCTCCGTGACTGCCCCAACAGACTCTCCCACAAAAGGGACAGATGAGTCTAGAGAAGAAGAAAGCATGGTTTTCGAGGAAAGAACGGAAGCAGGGGATGGCCAAAGCGCGCAGCTGCCGGATCCGGTGAGCCAGAATACACAGGCACAGCAGGACGCACAGTCTACGCCGCAACAGCTTGCTCCCAGCGGTAGCGAGACCTCTCCCCCCGTGGATGTCGGCGCGCCCGCGCCCATGGACGAGGAGCGAACGTGAGACAACCATGTGTTGGTCTACTTTCATGACGTTAGCATTTAGAGAATGTACTGCCGTGATCATCAACGAACATGCTGGCATGGCAATAGGTATTTAGTGGTGCAGTGTTTAGCTAACTCCAAGAGTGGCACAGTACAGGTCGCCCCTGCATTTCGGCCAAGCTATGCATGCTGTACGCACCGCCACCACCTCGTCCCCTCTCTCGTTTTCCCTCTAGCTCCTCTGCCTTCCGTGTTTCTAACTCTGTGCGTGTGCAGGAACTAACGGGCCTCTGTAAGGTGATGGAGTATCTCGCCAAGTTGTGGTTCGAAGGCTCTCTTCGTCGATTTCGTTCACTTGCAGTCTTGGCTCTGGATGTCGTTGAGCCTGTTGTAGATCATGTTCTGCATCAAAAGCATGTCGGCCAACGATTCCTTGCAGAACCCCTTCAGGTCTCGGTTCCACTCCTTGATGTAGTCCACAAGCTCGGTGCTGGTGCGCGGGTCATACCTGTACAGTAGAGACACACACAGATGAGTGACGTACTACTACGCCATGCACCAGATAGGGTACGCACTCCTCGCTTAGACTCTTCAACTTCCTCAGCTCGCTCACCACGGAATTGATAGCAGAGACAAGTTGCGGAATCACTTCCTGTCGCAGCAGCAGGTAGTCCACCTCCATGGAGTCTCTGTACAGAGCAAGCAGATCAGCACTGGTGCTACTGGTGGTTGAAGTCGAGGTGATCACCTGTCAAAGTAGGAACAAGCCACTTCGACTCGAACTTTGGCGAACGCACAACCACGGCCCTTATCGCACACCTCGTAGTGGAAGTGATCGTCACCGCCCGTCGTCGACCTTGCCGTGTACAGCACGCAGCCCGTGTGCGCGCCGTCTTCAGCCTTCTCCAGTTCCAGCATCGCACCCTTGTCCGTTTCTACGTCACATAAAACAAGCCAGTAAGATCATTCAGCCACGAAAGACGTTCAAGAACTAAAGTAAGAATGCTCACCTCGCTTATGAATCCGAAGAGACTTGTGATCCACATTGACATCGTTCTCCAGAGGGCAGATCCTGTGCTGCTGGGGATTGTACGGCAGCTGGAAGAAATCGTTGCGCGCTACAATCGGCTGATGCGCAACCTAATCCGCCAGCAGCGTCAGCATTGGGAGATGGAGTTCTTTTGGCTCTAGCGCACTTACCTGAACAATGACGTGGGCCTGCGCACAGACACGGCGCGTGTGGTCGGTGCAGACTTCATACTCGAAACGCTCCCTACCGAACACTCCCATCGGCAAGCTGTAACGAATCTGTGTGTATCGAGAGAAGGTGAGGCACGTCGTCGCAATCACCTCTGAGACTGGTAAGTACCACAGCCTTATTGACGCTCTTCTGGATCACCTCCAACTTAGCGCCAGACTCAGGCTTGGACAGGAGAGTCAGAGTTGCCGGATTGGCCCTCGCGTGGTCGTTCGCCAGCACCTAAAGGCCACATGACAGCGTCACAGGGGTGCTTACCCTAAGAGCAGCATTCCTTGTTGTGGCGCACGTACCACGATGTCGGTAACAGAACCCTCCTTGACTTCAACCGTGTCGTCCTTTGCCCATATCTGCACGAGGAGTGATACTTGCGTGGCATCGGAGCAGATCTTGCGCTTGCCCACACTCACATCCGAGTACGTCTCCTGCAGCATTGCTTCGATATTCTGCCTGTGCTTCTTCCACAGCCACTGGGAAACCACAAGAGAACAGCCGCTTCGTCAGGGGATGTAAACGAGAGCGAGCAAAGGGAGAATTACTTGCGCAAGCACGCCCGAATCGAGGTCGGATCCCTCTTCGACATAGCTCAGATCGCTGGCAAAGACTTGAGATACAGCAGCCTCGATTTCGTCCTCCACTTCGCCGTAGACGTCTTTGCCCTTATTGCTGACCTCGACGATGACAATGTTCCACTCGCCCAAGGTGCTGTTGGCCTCATCGCGGTTGTTCACCGTTGCCTTGGGCATGTAGTAGAACTCGTGGTGAGTCAGCCAGCTGGAGAAGATCTCGACGCTGCGTCCATCCACGCGCAAAGGCATTAGTCCAGGCTGATCCATCTTCAACGTCGTCGAGAAGGTACCTCTTAAGATGAACAAACTGATCGTGGAAGTTCTCATGATCAGAATGCAGTTCGTCGGGCAGAACATCGGACATGGTGCCACCTGCAAACCAGGAAGTGATGTGCTCCATGTTCGTGGGACCCTCTTCCTCGCCCATTGGACGAGCTTTGTTGTGCGTGTGCTCCTCTTCAGCTCTACGTTCCTGCTGATGACGCTCGAAGATTACCCCGACCTGCTGCACGGCGCTCTCTGCGCGCTGCTGCATCTGAAGCAAATCGCCAGCATCGTCCTGCAGCTCGTGCGAGCAGACCGTGTATGCGAAGGAGTCTTCGCCAGCGAAGTTGCGGTTGGGCAGGTAAGACACCTCGCCTGTTTTGGTGTCCACAGAGACGATGATGCCGTGTGCAGGTTCCTTCGTCACGCTGAGTGAGCGCAGATCAATTTGGGACAGGCTGACGTCGTTCCGCAAGACGTTGATCTTGCTGGCTACCTTCGCCGTCACTTCGAATTGGTCAGGAACCGTGTGCGGCCTCACGCTGATGTCTGCCACGGCTCGGCCACAGTTATCACGCGACGCATCCTGGCACACCTCGTACTCGATAGAATCGTAACCGACGAACCCCGGATTAGGGTGGTACACCACGCCGTCCTTCTTGCGGTATATTCCAGATGATGAATCGATTTCACCGTGTCGCGGCTGCGCTAGAATGACGAGGGTAGTTTCATCGGCATGGACGTCGTCGTTCTTCAAGAGCGAGAAGGATACCTGGTCAAGCCCAACAATAGGTAAGCAGCTTGCACACCCCTAGTCTATTCACTAAAGATAGGACCTCACCTGCTCTCCCTCCACGGTGGAGACTTGGTCATCGGCCGTTTCGATACGGACGGCAATGGCGACCTTAGTCTGGGTGCAAGCACGATCCTCGCCACGCGTTCGGCATACTTCATACACGAAACCATCCTTTCCAGTGAAGTCGGACTCGGGCGTGAATGTAATGATAGGGTCTTCCCAGTCAGGGAAATGCAGAGTGCCGTGCTGCGTTCTCTCCAAAACGTTCACGCTCACTTCCTCATCCTCATCAGTGGTGTGGGCAAGTAGGATTTCCACGCTCTCGCCCTTCTCCAGAAAGACGAACTTGTGCTGCGTGGGATGTTCACAAATCAGATTGGCGCTAATATTATTATATAATCCAATCCCTAATCCTCTCCACACATCTAATATCAAGGAGGGAGGAGGAAATGAACAAGCAGGCACGCACCTTGGAGCTGAAGGAGAGGCCGAGATGAGAGTTGACCGAGATTGGTTTGTTGGGAGCTGCGGCAGTGGAGAGGGAGGAATGGGGCTGAAGGGAGAGACGGCCTCCCTGACGGTGCCTTGCGAGGTCCAGCGACTGAAAAGTGCTTCTTCCAGAATCAACGGAACCGCCCGCGTTGTTCGAGACGATCCTTGCCGATGCGGGATGAAGGCAGAGGATGATGAAGGAAAGAGGAAGAAGCAGAGCAAGTATCCGCCATCGACCTCTCTCCATGACTCGATTCAGTTCTTCTGTCATCGTCGTATCTCTTCTTTTCTAGGCCCCTCGCCCAGGAGAACGGTGTCCCCTTCCACGAGGTCGGTTATTCAGCAGATCGTGTTCAGATCTTGCCGCCAACCCAAGCCACCTCCCCCTCTGACTGTTTGGTTCGTTGTTGCCCTCTTTTCTCCCGGCTTGTGTCCTCCGTCTATTTTTCCTTTTTCCTTACACGCGGCAAGCGCCAATGACAGAGGGAGCCCGATATAGAGCATTACTGTCGACTTTGCTGACGTGTACCAAGAGGAAAATCTTTTCCTTGTGTTTCTCTTTCATATTAATGTGAAGAAATTGGATTCGAACCAACGGTCATTCAGATTTGTTGTTCGCGACCTGGTGTATGTTGACGGCCTGGCGAAGAAGATGAGTTTGGCCTCACGGTTCAACTTGTCGGACATGTACAGACGCAGCTTTCAACTGGTCAATCCCTATGTGAGGAACAAGCCTGCCACTTCTGTGGCCGACCCACCTCCTGGTGGCGCCACTACTCCTCCTGTATCCCCACGAACACAACTCTCTGATGGTACTATATCATCCCACCAACGCTTTATTTGTTTTTTTCTCTGTGATTATTATTTCCTAATTATGTCATATAAAATAAAAATAAAACAGCACTGACCGCCAGAAACTGACGGTTAATTTGTATTATGACACTGGCGCACCCAGACGAACAGGCCCATTTTCTGCTGGAGGAGCTGCTTTCAGACGAAGCGGCCTATGGACAACAACTCAATACCTTGTACCAGGTGCGCATATGGGAGAGAATACCCGGAACCAATCCAAGGCTGACACGTGATGTAATTCAACACATGCAGGGATTTTATCGTGCATTCGAGGCCAACACCAAGCTGACGGAGAATCCTGCCCTGGCGGAAGCCGACGTCATGTTTCACCGGGTGGACGAGGTACCTCGCTCACATTCACTTGAGGTTGTTGTACTCACACCGCTGATTGAATTCATTCTTCTTTATCGCCAGCTGGTAGCTTTCCATGAGTCTCTGCTGCCCTCGTTGAAGGAGGCCTACGCCAACTGGCCCAACACTTCCATATCTACCATATTCCTTCAAATGGTGCGTCACTTCCACAGTGCTATTCAAGAGGATGTCATCTCACTCTATGTGTTACATAGGCACCAAAGATGGAGGTCTTTCCTGAGGTACCTTGTAAGCGTTGATAAAATGAATCTTATCTAAATGTACAATTCTAGGTGATTCGCCAACATAGCCTGTCCCTACATACAATCAAAAAGGCCAGGAAGAAGGTCAAACCCTTTGCACAGTTTCTTAAGGTACCGTCTCGTGTTACAAGTCGTTCATTTCAAATCCTCATTGAGCTCCGTCACTAGGATGCTGAGGTGAAATACGGACCTGTCACGGTACTCTTAGAACTCGCGCACCAACGCATCGCCAAATATGCACAGTTTTTATCGGTAGACTTGACATTTGTTAATTGTGATTATTGCATGGTATCTCACTCATCATGTACAGGCACTGGCAGCGTTGGGCAAAGCCAACGAACCAGATATCGAAGAAGCGGTCGTACAACTGAATAGGATGCAGTACGCCGAAGAGATAAGCAAACGATTCTCTCGCGATCAAGGTCGGATACTCGAACTTGAGGCCAAACTTGACGTTCCGCCCACTTTCGTAACTTCTGCTTCAAGTAGCATACTCAGCAGCAACACATTAACATTAGCCGTGAACAGAACCAGGGATTAGATCAATTCTCGCTGGCGCACTATGGTAGGACATTAATACGCGAGGGCGCGCTTTCCACTTCACCTCTCCATAAGGCGCTCGCACCAAATTGGGCAGGCGCAGGCCAACACTACTTCTATCTCTTCAATGATCTCCTACTGTGGGTTATCAAGACCACCCGCGTGCTGAAAGTATGTGATCATCTCATTTAAAGCTCGCTTACTGACGTTGAGTAACGCATATTTGCAGGAAGTTCTCAAAGTACAGCATATTGTCTACCTTCATACAATCCATAAGATCAGTGCTTTGCCCGATACACAAGGTGTGCCAAGTCCAATGCAGTACGAAGATGCAGGCACTTAGGCTGTTGTTTCGATGCAGATGCTAGCAGCGGCTTTCAGATTTGTTCGGCTACTGAAGAGTGGACACTGTATGCCTCGAATCTCGCTGAACGCAAGGGTTGGATGGACAATCTCAAGTATTATGCTCATCAGTGCAAGAAATACAAGAGTGCGTTGTGAATTACTACCTTGTGGATAGCTACTTTCATTTTTAATCGTATCTGTGAAAACAGCGTACGGACTAGCCATCGAGGAACTGATGGAACGGGAGAGAATTGAATGTCGACCCATCCCTGTCTTTGTGGAACAAGTAATAAGTGCTCTGCGTGCCGATCCTATGGTGCGCCTTTGCTGAATGTTTGATCCTTAACGTCTAGGGCTTATGTCTATGAACAACGAATTCAGCACATACAAACAGAGGGAATTTTCAGAATGGCAGGTAGTAGCCTTACCATCAAACAGTTGGTGCACAGCATTGATATAGGTACCTGCCCAAGCTCTCCTGCTTCCATCTGATGATTACTATGTGAAGCTAAATGTTTCGTGCACTGGTGCAGGTGAACCGATTGATCTCAACACTAAAATCGACACACATGTCCTTGCTGGTCTCCTTAAATTGTGGCTCCGGTACGATTGTGACAAACTGAACAATATCATGGTGTACTGATTGCTACTTCATCAGGTCCCTCCCGGAGCCGCTTCTAACTTATGAGCTGTATCAATCGTTTGTTGATGCCGCCAGTACCCTCTTCTTCCCTGTTTTGTGCTTGATGTGGCGTCAAGTTAACAGGTACTATCAGATGCCCAGGATGAAAGCGTACTCGTCGCCAGCTTGGCCAATACAGTAGCTCAGCTGCCCATCCACAACAAGTACACTCTCCGTCACCTCATGGCCTTCCTCAAGGAAGTAGTCTCCTACTCTGATGTCAATAAAATGGTACCCCTGACCTTCTGAACCTTGTAGCTTTCATTCCTCTGATCTGTTTGTATCCCTCCTTAGGTAAGCAGCAATATGGCGATAGTGTTCGGTACGGCTCGTCACTTGACTTGTATGCACCACGTTAGCCTCATTCATTCCTTCCTTTATACGTGCGTTAACGCACAGGGCCTAGTCTGTTGATGAAACGAGGGACAGCACCATTTGATTGCAGCGACGTGCATACACAACAGATGGTGGTTAAGACAATGATCGATTTTTATGACGTCATCTTTGCAGGAATAGAGGAGGAGGAGGCAACGTTTGTGACGCAGATGCGTCTTGTGAACGAAGAGAAACAGCGAATACTCGATGAAGAGCGGCGACTTAGCAGACGAATTGCCGTAGGAGAGATCAGCCTGGATGAAGACAGCTTCCCCTCGCGCTATCCGGGCTCGGCGTACGAAGCTATCGAGGAAAACCAGCGAAGGTATTGGAACCGTACCGATGAGCAGCAGCTTTCCCGACAGCCAAGCAGCAATGGTGAAGAAGCATCTGACTTGGATGATCATCAAAGCAAGGAATCGGAGGATGACAGTCAAACAGATGACACTACTGCCGCTGAAGTTCCCAGGGAGGAGAAGCAGAAAAAGAAGATACGCACCACGAAGCAACATGTCGAGTCGCCTGAGAGGTTGCGCAAGAGTAAACCGAGAAGACGAAAAGGCAGTAAGAAAACCTCAGTCAATGAAGATAGCGACGGGAATAGTAACAAGATGCAAGAGAGAGTGTTGAATGGCAGCGATGAAAACACCAACAAGGGCGAGATTCATAAAGCAGAACGATGGACGGAAACGGACGCAAACCTTAAAGTGTCAGAGAGGAACGAGGGCCAGGGAGAGGAGGCAAAGGAAAAGAAGAAAAAGAAAAAGAAGAAGACGAAGAAGCGCGCAGCTGGAGCGAAGGCGGCCAACGGCAGTTCTTCCCCGTGATGTTTCTGCATGCTGGGAATGAGAGTAGTTTTTTCCCTTAGATGTAAAGATCTCTTTTCTGCACGACTCCTGTCTCTTATTGTCTTTGGCGCTCTCATTGTTGCATCCATTTGTGTGGAACCCCGTCTCTCTTGTTATCGTCGATTGAGCACCCCCAGCACGATGATCGTGACCGCAGCACTCAGGAAAGCTGCCGTAAATACGAACGCCTTGTTGGAGGGAAGAGAAAGGTCAATAAAGCGAGGACTGTTTGGTAGATAGACGATCATCGTGCTGATGACACACGTACCACCAGGCCGCTCCTCAGCGTCCTGCAGATCGCAATTTCGTTGATCATGTCCCATTGTGTACAGGAGAGAGTTTGTGCATCAGTTCCCACAATCCTCATACCTTTGCGAGAAGGAGAGCACTTGGGGCTCACATGTGAGCGCGTACCATCCTCGGGTCGAGCACAGTACCGGCACATCCCTTAGAGCGTCCATTCCTGGTTCATCTGCGTTCCAGAATTTCAGGTGATAAGCACCAGCAATTCAGAGAAGCAAGAATGGAGGAGGGGAGGTCACCACTGAACTGGTAGCCGGTCTCCCCCTCTATGTCCTCGTGCTGTTCGTCCATTCCGCCGACCGCAGCTTCGTCTTCATCTATGCTGAACGCACCATCTTGCTCGCTATGGTCGGGTGAGGAGAAGAGTTGTGCTCCATCCTCCCCCTCTACTCGTATACTTGCCACTCGGCCCCCTGCAGTCCTTCTGTTGCTGCCCTCCATCTTCTCGTTCTTTCTATTTATTTTATATACCGAATATTTCGGAAATATTGCAGAATTTTGCAAAATTTCGACAAACAATGTCAACATTGACGAAAGTTTTTTGTAGGATGGAACACAATGGGAGAACTACAGCAGGAGGGCACCTGGAGCTGCGCGCACGACTGGCGCAGGACTGCGTGATGGTCGGCGACCGAGTGGAGTGCATCATCACGCTCGCCCATGTGGCGGATGATCCGCGCCAGGACCACAAGCACAACAACAGCCATCTCACCAGCGGTGAGGTAGAACACCGCCGACACCACCAGAGCGCCTCTACCACCGCGCGCACACCGGAGCCACTGCATACCCTGTCGTGGGCCTCCGTGGAGCTTCATGCACAGCTTTCCTTTGACAGCTCTACTCTCACGTACATTTTTCTTCTTTTAGCATTTGAATTATTTGTTTTTATTGTTTTATTTAAAAATTGAATTTTTGATTTATTGAATTTTGTGAAATTATTATGTAAAATAATCATGCAGGTTACCACAGCACTCGGGCAAGAGCGGTCGAGTACCAATGTCGCCGTCACGATCGACATCGCTACAACGAACAGCCCTGGCTGATCTGGGTACGCCGTTGTCTCGTTTGCCACAGACTATACAAAGGGGCGTAATGCTATGTGTCGTCCGCCGCACGATGGCTTGCAGGTGCGAATGCACGGTTGCTGTTCACAAGTGGGCCCCACATCATTGCCTGCGATGTGAGCCTCGGTCCCAATCAAAGCAGGGCATGTACGATCATCCTCCTTACTCGATGAACATGGCCTCATGCAATCAGCCAACTCACAGCGTAATCATCATGCGGCTAGTTGTATTTAGGGCGCATTTGCCGACTGAAATCCCCTCAACGTATGTGGGCAAGTACATCAAAGTATCGTACTGGGTCACGGTATGCGGACAGCAGCCGCTCCACGAGACAGTCTCACTGCGCATGCCCTTGCGGGTAATTAATCCTTTGGGTAAGTGAGCTTATGCTGTTCCTGCTTCGAAAGTATCACTGATCACTTCGGTTTGTGCAACTCGCAGTATTCAAGCGACTCACGCTCCAGGAATGGCGAGAGGACCGTGTCGTAGTGGAAGTAGAATCGCGCGAGATCGAACCTACTAACGGCCAGCGCCCGCCTTTCCTTTTTGTACAGGCCCTTAATAATGGTAAGTCTTTCTGGTGCTTCTCCTTGGCAAGATGAAAAGAACTGATAGCGAATGAAAGACGAGGAAACGGATAACTGTCTGCTTGAGCACAACGGCGACGATTGGCCAAATGAAGCAAAGTACCTTAACCATGACGGAATGATCTTAGAGGACATTTCATTAACTGAGCGAGAGTGAAGTGGTAGAGAGAGTGGATTGTTTCATTACGAGGCATCACGCCAACGAAGAACGAAGATAACAGAGGAAAGAGCCATCAAATTGCAACGACGTAAAGCTGCGCTCCAGGCGCTCAAGCTCGGCCTTAACACTGTAAATACTCATCTTGCGCACGCCATAGCAGCCGGTACACAGCGTTGTGCATCAACAACCAAGTTGTCATAGGCCCATTGATTTCTCTTGCGATTCATCAACACAGAGTCCTTTGCCATAGCCAAGGGAGATCAGCCCGTGGGCACGATCAACGTACCAAAACGCACCTTTCAGCTAGGGGAGGTCATCCGACTGGCATTAGACTTTGAATCAGCTCGAATCCCTTGCTATCAAGTACATTGACGCCACAAGAATGAAAGCGGGTTTGCTTGGTACTTACACACATTCCTTTTATACAGTACACAGTAAGCCTGCAGTCAGTGGAAGAACTGGTGGAGGGTGCTCCCATCAAAGATCCGACAATAGAAAGATCCGTGCGACGCACTCACGCCCAGCACAGCGAGTGTACGATGGGGTCAACCGCAGCGTCCCAGTGCGTGCTTGCTGTGCCGACACACGAGGCCTGTGAATTCCAGACCGACATCGTCTCCCATTCGTGGCTCCTTCACTTTGAATTCGTCACAGGTACTCTCACCTTCTCACTAAACCGCATTTCCTTCTCAACCTAGGTTGTCCCCTTGTACATATCAGGGTTGGCAACAAAAGGCAAGACGAAACCAGCACATTCGAGTGAGGCCAGCTCAGCCGCGCCGTCGCTTCTCCTTCACGATCTTAGCTTTTTTGGCAAAGCAGGCGAAGTCCCGGTCGACACGCTCCGATGGGACGTCCCTATTCACGTCGTGTCCACGGTCGTGCCTCTGCCGCGTCCTGACCTGCACACTCCACTCCATCAACTCCGGTTCGTTTGAGTGCCGCCCTCTTCGCAGAGTTCCGTGTAGAGAGTTCCTAGGCCTGGTCCTTGGTGTAGTATGGCACAGGCCACAGCACACAAACCCAAAAGCCACGCTGCTCTCGTTACGCCACAATTTTAATCGCCAATAATATATTTTCCTTTTTTCAAAATGACTTTTCTTTTGGGAAATTACCGGCTATTTTAATTATTATTTTTCATATCCCACCGACCTTTCTTTTGATTGATTGATTGATTGATTGTTTGATTTAGTTATTACTTATATTTTTGCCCTCCACTTTTTGTGAGGGGACCTGAGGACAGAGATGGATCCATCGGAGGAGGTCAAGCCGGACGTAGAGCTGCCTACGAGTACACCAGGGCAGCCGCTACTACCACCGTGCGATCATGATTCGTCTCCTCGCACGTCTTTGCCCACCTCTACTACTACGTCATCTTCAGCAGAGGTCATCTTGATAAACCAGAACGAGACCAATGATGACCACATTCATGTGGCGACCGACGTAGCCATCATCATCAATGGCGACGACTCAGCTGCGGCTGCAGCCGTAAACGGGTCTCCCCCCCTCACCCCTCCTTCTACAGGAAGTAGCGAGGAGGGGGAGAGGCAAGGCGAGTCCTCCAAGGAGACAGGAGGATTAACCCCAACGTCTTCGTCGCCACCATCATCAGAATCATCCTCGTCGCCTTCAGAATCGTCGTCGTTGTCTACATCCCCATTGACTTCGCCGTCGTCGAAATCGACGACACCGACGTCGACAGCAGCGCCTGCCGCGTTGGTCTCCTCGTCGGGTTCGGTGCCGGTCAAGTCACCAGGCGCGCCGGTGGCCTTTATGGAACGGTTCGTCGAGCGGCGGGACAAGATCGCTCTCGAGATACTCACCTCGGAGCGCAAGTACGTGGCGGTGCTGCAGTTCATCATGGACGTACGTGGACTCCCCACCCTGCTGGCAGTTGACCGTGGCATAGTGTCTGCGCGCACCTCACTGGGAGCTCTCTTTCCCTCTGAATTCGCACACGGATGTGTGAGTGGAGATGAAGATCGTCCTTGTACATGTTCTGCAGCTGATATGAATGTCGTGTGCATCACGTATACATGCAAACAGGAGTATCTGCTTCCTCTGCGCCGGCTGGCGGAGAAGAAGAACGAGGTGGTGGTGCCTGCTAAGAAGATACCCAGCATGTTCTCCAAGCTGGAAGAGATCCACAAAATCAACTTTGAGTTGCTTGCCAAACTCGAGGTGCGTACTTTCAAGCAGAAGCATCATGCCCTATTCATCTCTTATTCCTCAATGTTGCTTGGTTGTCACTCCTCTATGTTCCTGCATCGCGAGCTATATCTGTTGTTTCGACGTAGTACTCATTAGCGTATTACAACCTTGGATATCCAGGAAGCGATAGGAAGGAAGTGGTCCCCCACACAGTGCATTGGCCCCATCTTCTTGGAGATGGTATATTGGCCTCATCACCGGAGCTTGCTTCGTTGCGTCTCATTCTCACTTTCGCGATTGCCGGCTCTGACCGCAGATGCCCAAACTCAACATGTATATGGAATACGTGGCTCACCACAAGACCTCAATATTGACCGTCACCAGGTTCAGCAAGAAGCCTCAATTCATCAATTTTTGCGAGGTTTTACTCTCCCATTGTAGTGCTACGTGTGGAGAGAGATGGCATCGTGTTGATCCTTGTTCTGTCTCGCTGTCCCTGAGCAGGCGATCAAGGCCAAGAAGGGCAATATGGAAGTCAGACGGTTGGATCTTCTTGGACTTCTCATACAGCCTGTTCAACGCATTCCCCGCTATCAAATGCTTCTTCAGGTTAGTCTTCACAACAGGCGCGCTTTTCTTAGCATTTGACTGATCGGTTGTTTTAGGATTTACAAAAACGATCACCAGAAGATCATCCTGACTATGAGAATTTAGTTCAGGCCATTGTAGAGGTACTACTGCGCTCCAGTAGCTCTTGCTGGCCTGCAAGTTGGCTAGTTACTAACATCTTGTTGTTTCTCACTCAAGGTGACGCGCATTGCCAACGACGTCGATGCCCAAATGAATAAGGAAGAGAACTTTCTCAAGATATGTAAGATACAGTCGTCCTTCATCGGCAACGTCAAGTGCATTGTTAAGGAGGATCGCGTCTTTATCCGTGAGGGACCCCTTATCAAAATGTGCCGCAAGGTGCCCAAAAAGCGTTGGTTCTTCTTGTTCAATGATGCCTTCGTCTATGGGTCTCTAGTGGGGGCCGACAAAGCTGAAAAGGTAACCCCTGTTCTACGCGCTGACTGTTGGGTTGGCTAACAGTATTTCACGCCAGGCTTCGGTGTATACCAGGGAGACTTCATCAGCAAGCAACAACAAGTACACATTTCACCGCATGATTGAGTTTGGCAATACTCGACAGGGCGAAAAGAACCGCGACACATTCAAAGTTCGCGACATTCCCGACACACAAGAGGAGAAATACGCCTTCCAGATCATCAGGCAAGCATTCTTTTAACTTGCTTCTCCTTCCTACTGTGTACTCACTCTTATCTGATTGCTCGTTACTTCCAGTTCAGAGAAGTCTTTCACCGTGTATGCCAAATCACAGGAGGAAAAGGAGGCCTGGATGATGGACTTCCACCAGCAGCTTGGCGCCACTACCTCCGCACCGCCAAATGAAGAGGAAGGGTACACGTTATTCTTCAGCATTGGCGCCCTGAAATTCTCTACTAACAGTGCTCATTTACGATCGGGCAGTGCTCCGGTGTGGATTCCAGACAGCAAAGCTAGCAGCTGCCAGGTGTGTGCGATTCCTTTTACCGTTATTCGGCGTAGACACCATTGCCGGTACCACCTCGGCCAATATCTGGCAACTTTGTGCCTATGGACTCATCGTTATTCGGCGTTACATCGAGCAGAAATTGTGGTAAGGTCGTGTGTGGAAGCTGCAGCTCAAAGCGAGCCCGATTGACGAAGCTGAAGACCGAAAAAGCTGTGCGCGTGTGCACCTTTTGCTACAATTGGATCCACGCTAAGAACGAAGGTTAGACCTCTCTTCAGGACACAAAATAATCGCGTTCTTAGCCTTATGATTTCTTACAACAGGTGAGGAAGAGCCAGATGATGCTGACGAAGCGGAAAATTCTGTAGATGATACTGGGAAAAGAAACAGTGGGCACGAAGAGGAGGAGATTGAAGAAAAGAAAGAAGTTGAGGTAGACGATAGCGATAAGAAGAAATCCAACAAAAAAGACAAGAAAGCTAAGAGCGTGAGGAAGGAGCGAACGTTTGGCACGTTCCTAGCATGGCGATCATCGGACAAGGATGACACCAAACGCTCGTACGTTCTCAACCTTCCACATGCATAGACGAATGAACGTGTCCATATATCCATATGTTTATTATCCATATATCTACATGTGCGCCTGATTGACGACTCAAGGTCAATGCGGAATCACAGTAAATCGCCTCGAAGTGAGAGCAAGGAAAAGGAGGGTCTTTCGCTGGAGCCTGTCATGATGCCCTCTGATACGAGCTCTTGCGAGTTTCCATCCACCAGAGCTGGTACGCATGTCCATCTCCACACTGGTGCATTTTCACTCACTGCTTATGCGGAAGAGGGAGAAACGGCAGAAATCAAGACGAAGGTCGAGATGGAGAAGAAAGACGAAAACGAGAACGGCGGCGAGGTCCACGGTAAGCCCGAGCAACATTCCACCTCCTCACGAGAGGATGTAGCCACCAGGACTATTTCAGTCCCGGTTGCAATCCCTCCGGCAAGTAGCGAGCGGGCAACGGGCTACACCAGCATTACCATGTCTCCATCAATAGCCGCTCGACGAGCAAGCGATTGGCGGGCGGGAACGCTAAGCCCTCACAGGAGCTCCTCTCCCGTGCAGTACATCGTTGCCAACTCGCCCGGCTACCAGCCCCCTTCCCCAACTACTCCGCAGTCTCCTGATGGCAAATTATCTCCGCACTCTGCCCGCGAGAGGTGAGTATCCTTCTTCGGCCCCTCTGCTGTGCATGATGATTGATCCTTGCACTCATTGCGCTTCTCTCTGCTTGCAGCTTCCGCGCGCACCGTATGTCGATAGGACTAGAACGCGCCAAACTACATGCTGCCATGGCTCTTGCTGCCGCCCAGGAGCAACAAGAGGAAGCGGCCACGCAGCAATCGTAACCCCATCCGTCCATTCCTGGACTTGGTCTTCGCTCAGTTTTGTACTTCCTTACTTCTCTTGAGGCGCTGGGACTTACTTGCCTTCGCCCACGCCCGCGGCATCTCACTTCTTTCGTGCCTCCTCATGTTTAAATGAATGTTGTGCATAGACTATGAGTCTCATCAACCTTAGTACAGGGTGTTGTTGAGGTATCAATACAGCGTTTGTTGTACAGGGGAGCCCTAGGCCGCGCAAGCACGATGATGTCAAGCTGTGTTGTCGTCTTCGGTGCGCGTCTTTTCTCGTTTCTTTGCCTTGGCCGCGATCGCTCCGCCCTTTCACGTGTGAGTGAGAAGCTAAACCTGTCGTGCGGAAAAGGACGCAGTACCTTGGACTGGAAACTCTTCTGTGGGCAACAACAGCAGCACAGACGCCTTATTCTCGTGACAAACAACCCCATCCTCCTCCTTCCTCCTCTTCTCCTCTGAGCGTCTATGCTTGTTTGTGTTGGGCCAGGCAGGGTGCTCTTTAATTTCGTCTCAGGCCAACCACCAGCACCACCAATCCGCAGCAGGTGTTACACCCAACTGTTCACTGGGACAAGTGAGGGAGCAGTCCTCCCGGTCTTGACAATACGATGCTGTTCAGGAGGACCAGCATGATCGCCGCTGTGTACAGCAAGATCACTCACCCTCATGAGTGTACCTCTTTCTTTTCCTTTCATTTCTTGATATTTTCTCGCCGATTTCTTTTCGCTTTAATTGTGGTGACTCCGCGCAATGATTGGCAGTTGCGTGTCGCTCCGTTGCTCCGACGGCTTGTGCTCCTCCACACCTACAAAAACGCGGTGGCACACCACTCTCGCTTTTGATCTTCGCTTTTGAACGTACGCGCCCTCAACTGCCAGTTTTACTTGTGCTTGTTGCGTGGGCTACCCGCCACTCTGAGGAGGCCTTCCTTCTTGCGTTTTAATCTTCGCTTTCGTTTTCGTCTTCGCTTTTTGTCTTGGGATCTTCCTGCGTGGTCACACGTGCTGACCTGGCTCCTTCGTTCCAGGTCCCGTTTCACACAAACTTTAACACAACCTCACACGAGTTATGGAGAACCCTCCGGCCGAAGAAGTGAGTACGTGGCGCCCCATCGTAATCAACCATCTTTCTTATTTTCTTTTTTTAGATTAATAATCTATGAAATAGAGTTGGTTTTTTCTAAGTATTTATCTTCAAATATGCCAAACACAATAACTAGATGTGGAAGTGGCTGGCGATACCACTGAGGACTCAGATGATGAGCTCGTCGAGGTCGACCTCGGCCACTACGAGGAGAGAATAGCCGAGCTTGAGGTACCTTGGAACTGTCTTCCTCCTGCCGTCCCCTCCCTCCTACGTTGCCATGCCGCCTATGCATGAGGTGTCGGAGTAGGTGGTGGTGATGATAGTGGCGGCAGCTGGTGCTTGATGGTGACCTGACAATGCGCGCACATTCAGGCTGCCCTGGCATTGGAGAAGGAGAGGAGTGTCCAGCTGCAGGCCAAGGTGGTCGAACTGGAAATGCAGCTGCGCGAGGCCCTCGCTGGAGGCGGAGGAGCATCATCGGGTGCCCCGGGTACGCATAGAAAGAAAGCCGTCGTTTTGATTCCTCGTTGCGCACGAGCTTACCCACCCGATCGTGAATGTGTGCATGTGTTGTGACACAGCTCCCGCACCGCCTCCTCCCCCTGCCGCACCTGCGGCGCCGGCCCCGCCGCCTCCTCCGGCTGCCGGTGCACCGCCTCCTCCCCCTCCTGCGGGTGGACCTCCCCCTCCGCCTCCTCCTTCCGCTGGCGTACGTATTTGCTGCACTGACAGCAATGGGATAGATCAGTGATGTCTCATCGATTACGTGTTGATGGTTTCAGCCTGCTCGGGGTGGCGCAGCCGATCCCAGGGCGGGTCTGCTCAATGCCATTGAGGGATTCAGCAAGGGCAAACTCAAGAAGGCCGTCACGGTCGACAAGAGCGCTCCGGTGACCCAAACCGAGAAGGCGACCAGCTCAGGAGGAGGCGGTGGCGGCGGTACATACTCAGCGCTGCCTTCCTTGATGACGAAAAATCGAGAGTGATGACCGAATGAATGTACTTATCTGTGTTCTATCCTCAGGCACCTCGATTGCGGCCATGGCCATGGCCAAGCGCGGTGCTCTTAAGTCAGCGCCTGGAGCCAGAACCAAATCAGGACGTATTTCGAAGGAACAGGCCGAGGCCAACAGATCGCATGCACAGAATCTTATTAACCTTCGGGCTACCTCCCTTTCGCCGCGCTCGGCGGGAGGCGAGCCTGCCGCAGCAGGAGCGACGGTGCGCATCTGTTTCATTGAGGATGGTGGGGAAGCCTGGAGATGGCCTAAATCCTTACGCTTTCCATCCAGGAATCGCCTGGACCGACCACTATCGACTTCCGCTCTGGGCTCAAGAAGCCTGCCGCTCCTACTGGCGACGCAGCTCCCGCGTACCTTCTTCCTCATAACCACAAGGTCAAGAATTGTTTTATTGACGTGATCGCTCTCAAAATGAAGTGCCAGTGATTCAGGCTCCTCTTCGCCAGCGATCAACGTGACACTGAGGAAGGCGACGGTCAACAGTCCCGCGCCTGAGACAGCCTCGACGGAGACCGCTTCACCGGCGCCCGGCTTCGGCACGCTTCGACGCGCCAACACCACCCCGCTCAAGCCGACAGAGCAGCCTGCCCAAGCCCAGCCCGACTTCAGATCCGGTCTCAAGACTCTCGCCGGAGGAGCCGATAAGACGGTCTCCGGAAGGTACAAGGCGCCCAAGGTCGCCACAGGCCCTGCTCCTGGCGGTGAGGTCAACTTCCGTGCCAACCTCAAGAGGACTGGACCCCTGTGAGCTGTGAACTTGCCACCGAACTCTGAGAGACGAGCCGCTGCCGCAAGCTGAAGGGGACGCATTCTTCCTCAGGCCGCCAAACCAACCAAACTTCCTTCTGGAGGAACTCTCCCCACTCTTCCATCACTCTGTGACGCCACCCTGCAATGGCGATCTCTTGTACTATTCTCACTAAGCGCGCCTCCCGTCTCTCTATCTATCTCGTGCTTGGAGGTTTGTCGGTCGATTGCCTCCCTGTCTTGGTTTGAGCCGGTGCGTGGCCTGCACAACGACACTGTGCCGACTTCGGCCTCCGCTACACCGGTGCCACACTGACTCACTGGCCTTGGTTTCATTTTTGTCCTTCTGCACACACTTATCGGCATTTCCCCTTCGCGGCGAAATCGTCCTTCAGCGCCGACAAGAGAGTCCTAAGAGGAAGTTGTTGTGCTCTGACCACCTCAGAGATACCCCATCAACGTGGGTGACCCACACACACTGTTCCGGTCACCTCTCCACTTTGTCAACCTTTTGGAGGACGTGGAGCTCTACTTCTTCCTCTGAGCGTGTAATGGTGATGAAGACGAAGACAGGAAACGGCGGCAGAGCGACGGTTCTCGTCCTGGTGGGGATGGTGATGGTGGAGGTGTGCCTTCTGGTGGTGGTGGTGCAAGCAGCCCCACTTGGTGAGTTCCGCCCTCTTCACCCGGACCTGCCGGTGCCCCCTGGTTCGTATCCACTCGAGCTCACACGCCCCCCTTCCTCCTTCTCTATGGGGGCGGCTGCCGTATGTAGGCTGAGCTCGCCACAACCAAGAGTGTGTCTTTGTTGGTGGAAGGGGAAAAGGTGGCACATGAAGATGGCAGCGCAGCGCCTGCTGGTGGCGGCTGTGCATCTGCGGTTCGCCCATGGTGCACAGCAGGGAGGCAGACATTCGTGTCTGCAGCGCTTGCTGGTGCTGTGGATGGTGGTATCGAGTGGTGATGGTGATGGTGATGGTGATGGTGATGGTGATGGTGATGGTGATGGTGATGGTGATGG
>CDEZ01020850.1:0-10494 GCA_000826365.1 Acanthamoeba royreba
AGGAGCCACTGGTAGAGCAAAGGGTTGTCGTAGGTGAAGGAGCGCTTCACGAGTTCGTTCTCTTCGTCCAAGCTACTGTTGCTGGAGAAGGAGTAGACGCCTGGCATGGAATCGGCGTCGGCGGCCAGTTCCTCTCCCTTCACAGAGTCTTCCGTGCTGGTCTTCATCGGGTAGGCCGTAAAGAGAACGCTCCGGGCACCTTGTCGCCTCAGCGCTCGCGCCAGATGCATGCTAGCCCGCAGGCCGTCGTTGACATCGCACTGGCTTGCGCTGTCGCTCGAATCGATGCACTCCAGATCGAAGCCCTCCTCGCTGGAGGATTCACGAGACACGCTGTCGAGGTCGAGCTGCTGCTGCTGCGTATCGCAGTCACTGCCGTGGAATATCCACATCGGCGTGTCCTTCAGCCTCTCGACATCGACAAGGTGCGGATCGATCGCCGCGCCGATCGGCACGCAGGCGGCGAGCCAGCGCGGGAGCCGAGCGGCAAGAGCACACACGGCCCAACCGCCCATGCCCTCGCCCACGGCGTACACACGTCGGCGGTCGACCGGGTAGCGATCGCACACTTCCTCAAGCAGGCTCGCCAGCGACTCGACTCGCCAATACTTGAAGGGCGGGCACAGCGGCGAGACCACGATGAACGGGAACGACTGCATGGTGGAGCAGTCGGACACCACCTCGCAGGCCGTCGATGGCACACGCCGGTGCGGCGTACGCCGCGCGAGCATCGTCGCGCGGCCCAAGTTGAGGTTGGCCGCGGCCGTTCGCGGGCTGTCTTCGTCGCCGTCCGTGTCGACGTCGACAGTCGCCTCTGTCGACATTCCGTCGCTGCTGCTGGGCTGCTCCGCAATGTCGCCATGATCGCCCACCATCAGGTCCTCGACGTCGCTGAGCACGTCCTCGTTGCTCATCGCCGCCATCTTCTTCGTCTTCTCTGTAGTAACTTGACTTCGCAACGAAGATGATGAAGACGGTCCGCACACCCGAAGGAATCGATCTTCGCAAAGTCGGGCGATACCGGTCGAGCGGAGCGCGTCGAGGTCGACGCCCTTGCGGTCGGCACCATGAAGGTAGAGGACCAGCGGCCAACTACCACCGCCTTCGGGCCTCCGTAGAGAGGAGGAGGAAGAAGATGGGGACGAGTAGGACTCTACGTAGTCGCAGCCCTCAGGGAGGTGGAGGAGGTAGTTGTAACTCCCGCACTCGGACTCTTTCTTGTAGTGCGCCATAATACTCGCCGAGTATTATTTCCTCCTTTCCTTTCTCTTCTTCCTTTTCTCTTCTCCTTTCCGACCGCGAACGAATCCCTTGGAGATGGCGAAGTGACTCCTATCCGATTTCCAATTTCGTTTCGGGAAGACAAAGAAGATCAGATTACTGAGGATTTCCCCACAAGAAGTATGATAGAAAGATCTATTGTCTGGAAACAAGGAAAGGAGGGCACGTTAGCGAAAAATAGATAGAGGGCAAGCTGCACGAAAGAAAAATGAAAGCGAAGATGAAAAAGAACGAAAACGAAGACAAGACAAAAAAGAGAGGGAGAGGTACCAAGGGGCCTTGTGTGCGGGACAGTCTATTTGCGTTCTGTCTTGCCTCTCCGTCTCTGGTGTTGTGCCTCATTTCCAGTGCGCCGTTGTTGTTGGTCAGGAGGCTGCGGACCGGCCAACCAGAAATGCTCCACTTTTCCGCTTCCGCCACCTGCCTTGTTAGGCTCTTGACCATATTAGGAAAAATCATTAGGACCTTCCTTTTTCTGCTTTAAGGAATTTGTAAAATTTTATTAAGGTGGCGGATGACGTTCCGTTGTCATGTTGCTCTAGAATCCTCCGCGTACGGAGAAAAGACACCCACTCACAACCTGCAGGGAACGGTTGTGTTCCTGCCGGTACCTTCTCCTTCTTCGGGTGAGAAGGGTCCTTTTTGGCCTTATCACTTCGCCATGGACACATGCACACGCCGACCCTCGGGGCGTAATCCGTCTCTTGCAGAAATGGAACCTCCCGCAGGCCATCCTCTCCTCCTTTGTACTCTGTCAGTCCCTGCCACTAAACCACGCCGTGGATACCTGGCATTCCGTGTATCATCCCGCTGCCCGATTTTTTCCTCTTTCCTCTTTCCTTTCCTTTTCTTTTATTTCCTTTTCCTTTTCTCGGCGTGTGAGGATTTTGTCCGGTTGGGAGGCGCCCAACAGGCAGGTCCCAACGCCCCTGGGACCTACTACTTGTCCGCCACTTGCGGGAGAGTCCGATGGTCCTCTTCCCAGCCTTGCTGTGGTGGTTGGGTGGTGGCCCAGTTGGGGTGTGCCTACGTGGTGCATGTGGGCTCTCCCTCCTCGTGCGTGGACTTCTCCGCTCTTCCCCATATTTATTATTAATACCCCACGCCACGCATAAAACGGGTTCCCTCATCGCGGCGCGAGCTTCCTCCTCGTCCATTTCGCTATTGTCTTCCTCTCCGGACCACACGCACCGGTGACTCGTCTCCTTCTGCACCTTCCTTCCTTCCTTTGTTCCTCATTGTGCCGGAGCATCGACACGACAGATCTGAGCGAAAGTAGAGGAATCAATCGTACTCTCCCTCTTCCAGGTCCTTGTTGGCATCTGTTGCGTGTTTCCTCACTTCCTCTGCCAATCTCTCCTCTAGAGAGCGCAAGCGTACCGTTCCACTTCGCACTGGTTCCGTTCATCAATCTCTCTAAGATAGATTCAATCTTCTGCTGCTCCTTCTGTCGTTTGACGGACAGAAAGAGATTTCACGATTCCCTGCGCTTTTCAGACGAATCTAGGACTGCCACCTCCGGAACGTCACTCCCGGAGACACGCCCACGCCAACTGTTTAACGAACTGAAGAGGAAGAGCACCCGCCATTGCCCACATGAATCCGCAGGCCGGCCTCGCCAACTCCTCGGAACGCGCCCAGACGGGCCACTTTCAACAACAACCTCAGTCCCTACCGCAGCAGGAGCAGCTCCAGCCGTCGACGCCGCAGCAGCAGCAACCGCAGCAGTCCGCTGGCGCCATCACCGAGAGTGTCCCGAGCGAGGCCATCAACAGGAGCAGCAGCACCGGTGAAGACGAGGAGGAAGAAATGGACTCGTTCCAGCACCTGAGCCCGTCCTCACGACCCCGCAGGCTGTCCACCACCTTCTCGCGTACGTACCTGAAGTGGAGGAGAATGTCAGGAGCTGCTCTGTCTCTTTCGTTCTTTTTCATCGTCGTGTTCGTTCTTTGGTGTTGAGTGGACAGCTGACGTCTCGTCGAGGCAGGACGACCTCTCTACTTTTGTGCCCTCTTCACTACTGAGTTGTTCGTGTACACCGTGCTCACGTCCTTCCCTTGTTGTCGTGTTCTATGTATTGCACAATGCCATACACAGCGGACGATGAGAACTCGTGGACTGTCATCGACCGCTTGGAGATGATCTCTGATCACTCCTTCGAAGACTGGAAGAAGCAGAGAGCGGCTGAGCGCACTGCCGCCAAGCAGAAGCAGCACAGTCCCGAAAAAGTACCGTCCTCCCACTTCCCCATTATCCTCCTCCTTCCACATCCTCCTTTTACTCTCCTTTTCCCCGTAACCTTCCCGTCCAACTGAAAATTTTCCTTCCACATTTATTTTCCGTTTTAAAAGAGAAACTCTCCGGCATTCCAAAGAGAAAATCTCCTTCCACTTTATTTTCTGCGTTGGAGGTTTTCTCTTCCTCTGGAAAATTTCTCTACCCACTTAAAAAAAGGTGTAGAAATGGTGACAAAGGGACTGACCAGGTGGTCTGTTGTGGCGTAGGTTCCGGTGAAGCTGTCCTCGAAGCTGCAGGTATGGGTCCCCATCGAGCTGATGTCGGTGGTGCAGTCGCTCTGGGCTCGCGCGCAGCCCGAAGAGACGATCGAGCGAGAGGGAGAGGACTTTCACGCGCACGAGATCCGCGTCTGGTCGCTCTTCCTCCAGTGCATTCATCAGACCAAACCCAAGTACGTCCTTTCTTCTTCATGTCATGTCGTGGTTCGGTGAGGATGATCCGCTGATCAGTGATACGATCCTGTGTACGCAGCACTTCCAGTTCACATGATTCGCAGACCCTTACGCCGGCGTCACGCATGTACCTCCTCCGCATTGCGTTCGCCGAGTTTGTTTCTGCTCTCAATGGGAACAACGTCCATGCTGTTCTGGCTGAGCTGCACAAGTACGACTCGCACTTTCGCTTGCCAGGTTGACTTGAACAACTTTGCTCATCACGAGTGTTGTCTCAGGAACGATGAAACCCCCGCTGAGATGCACAGGATTCTGCAAAGTTACTCTGCTGTGCTCGCTGAGCTGAAGCAGATCGGTCATCACAGCGACATTGCCGCAGTTACGGCGGCTTCTTCGTCCAGCAAGAACACCAGCGGCCTTTTCGAGATGGCAAAGCGTGGAGTTGGCGCACTCTTTGCTCTGTTCGGCGGCCAGGGCGTGAACTGGCTTCAGGAACTGCGCACCAACTACCAAGTGTATGTCGATGTGCGTCCCACCATCGAGCGCGCCATCAACGCGATCAAGCAACAGGCCACCCTCCTCATCACTGAGAAGGAGGAGGACAGCGGACCTACTTCGGGAAGCTCCGGTGCCGCGGGTGACACGACCAGCGCTGCCACCAAAGGATACAATGAGCTTTTCGGTTACGGACTCGACATCATGGAGTGGGTCCAGGATGAGACGACCACTCCTCCCGCTACCTATTTGTCCTCAGCGCCACTCTCCTACCCGATGATCGGCCTCACGGCACTCATTAACTATCTTATCTGCATCAAGACCTGGGGCCTTGCTCCGTCTGATGTCACGTCTTACTTCAAGGGCGTCACTGGTACCTCCTTCCCTTGGCCAACAACATGCGCGAAAGGAACCTCCCCAGTTCTGAAATGTAGCTTTGTTCGTGTCCAGGTCATTCCCAGGGCATCCTCTCTGCGCTTGTGTTTGCCGCCTCGAAGACCGAGGAGGAGCTGATCGAAAACATCATAAGCGCTGTCCAGTACCTATTCTGGATCGGCGTTCGATTGCAGCAGGCCGTCACATTCCCCTCCTTTATTGAAGCTCAGCGCACAGACATCCTCAAAGAGTCCAAGAAGATCCACGGCTCACGTAACCCGACGCCGATGATGGTGGTGCTCCACCTGCTCCCTCAAGTGGTGCAAAAGTACGTGGACATCATCAACAAGAAGTTGAGCGACGAACCAAACAGGCAACTTGAGATCGCCCTTCAGGTACATGAAAAGTTCTTCTTTCTTTTCGCGCATGAAAAGCGAATGCTCACCCCTTCCTTCAGAATGGTCCACGAGCAGTAGTTGTGGTGGGCCATCCGGAGTCGCTCCATACGCTCTCCATGCTTCTCAACGAGAAGGAGACTAGAAAGGAAGATGCCCTTGATCAGTCTCGCATTCCTCATTCCAAGCGGAAGCACGAGTTCCGACTCGTGTACTTGCCTGTCTCCGTTCCTTTCCATTCGCAGCTCCTTAAGGGTAAGCACCAGTTGAGCTATCGAGTCACTGTCCACACGTGTGTAACTTATCTTCCTCTTCATGACAGGCGCTGTTCAGTGGGTTCGGGAGGACGTAAAGCGATTGCGAGAGAAGGGCGGACGACTATGGGCGCTCAAGGGCAAGGACCTGGCGATTCCGCTCTACTCCACCCTGGACGGCAGCGACCTTCGAGCCAACGATAAGCTGGACCTGGTAGATATCCTCATTGACCTCCAATGCACGGAGCACGTCAACTGGCTCAAGGCTACCGAGAAGATCTCCCGCCGTAATGAGGTATGTCCGAATCGATCAAGCGTGTCTTGCTGGTGCAGTGCTGAAGTTACATTGACCTGCAGGGCATTACACACGTGATTGACTTCGGACCTGGAAAGATGTCTGGTGCGGTGTCGTTCACGTCAAAGAACCTCGAAGGCTCGGGAGTCCAGTTTGTGATGGCCGGCGCCTTCCAACCGTTCAAGGAGAACGATCTCATGGTCGCCGACAAGTCAGTTCTCTTCGATTCTCGCTTCGATGCTGTCCCATTTGCACGCGATTGGGTGACGGACTTCGGCCCTCGTCTTGTCCGTCGTGCGGTGGACAACAAGCTCATCGTCGATACCAAGTACAGCCGTGTCATGGGCAAGCCGCCAGTCATGGTGGCTGGCATGACGCCAACTTCGGCGAGCCATCAGGTATCTCAATACTTTCTTTAGGACAACGCTTTCGTGCAGTGGATTGACACGTTAGTTTCCAAACCATGTAGATCGTGGCTGCGACACTCAATGCAGGCTATCACGGTGAGCTCGCAGGAGGTGGTCTGCCCACGGAGGACATCTTCCGTCAGCGGGTTGATCAGTTGGTTCAGGGCATCGATGAGGGCCACGGCATCACGCTCAATCTGCTCTATCTCAACCCTCGCCAGTGGAACATGCAGTTCCCGTTGCTCCTCAAACTCAAGCGACAAGGTTACCCTATCGGTACGACTGTCTAAGCCACTTTAGATAGCATCGGACTTAGTGCTGATGAAGGACAACATCAATAGAGGGAGTATGCGTAGCTGCGGGCGTGCCTTCGCTGGAGAAGTCTGCGGAGCTCATTGAAAGTATGCAGCGTACAGGCATCAAGCACATCGCCTTCAAACCAGGCTCCATTGCGGCGATCAAACAGGTGTGCCAGATTGCCGCGGCTCACCCCGACACGAATGTCCTGCTTCAGTGGACGGGTGGTCGTGCGGGAGGTCATCACTCCTTTGAGGACTTCCACGAGCCCATCCTCCAGACGTACTCCCTTATCAGGAGCCACAAGAACATCGTGCTCATCGGTGGAAGCGGCTTTGGCGACGCCGAGCACTCATGGCCCTACCTTAACGGTAAGTACTGCGTGGATTAAAGAATGCTGCTAGCCTGTAGTGCTCACGCTCTTCTTCAAGGTTCTTGGTCGCTCAAGTTTGGATACCAACCAATGCCTTACGACGCGATCCTCATCGCCAGCCGCGTGATGGTCGCCAAGGAGGCCAACACGGCACTTGAGGCAAAGCAATTGCTGGTGGAGACGCCCGGCATTGAGAACGAAGAAGAGTGGGAGAACTCGTACCACACCTCGGCCGGTGGAATCATCACAGTCAAGTCCGAGCTGGGCGAACCCATCCACAAAGTCCGCACGCGCGGCCTCGAAGTGTGGAAGGACTTTGATGACCAATTCTTCTCCCTTCCTGCGGAGAAGATGATTCAAAAGATCATAGAGAAGAAGCAGTACATCATCAACCGTCTCAATGCCGACTTCCAGAAGGTCTACTTTGGCCGCACGCTTGTAAGTAGCCTCGACTTGACCTATCCTATATTTGAGTGAAGCAGCAGCTGATAATGGATTCTCCTTCAACAGAACGGCAAGGTCGTGGACCTGCCGGAGATGACCTACTACGAAGTGGCACACAGGATGGTCTCTCTTATGTACATCGCGCCGACGGCGCAGCGTCCGGAAGGTCGCTGGATTGACAAGGGCTTCTTCGATCGCGTGCTCGATTTCTCCCGACACACGGAAGAGCGCTTCATCAAGCGCGGCGGTGAGCACGGAGGCAAGGCCAAGCTCGTCAGCGCCCTGCCTCCGGCCTCTCTTCTCAAGCAGAAGCCCTTCGAGTGGGTGGAGAAGGTGTTCAAGGAGACCTATCCTGAAGCCGCAGTCCAGCTGCTTTCGACGGAAGATGTGGACTATTTCATTCAGCTCTGCAAGCAGCGAATGGGCAAGCCCGTCAACTTCGTGCCGGTGATCGACGACCATCTCCAGTTTTGGTTCAAGAAGGACTCGCTGTGGCAGTCAGAAGACCTCGACGCGGTTCAAGACCGCGACGTCGGTCGCGTGGTGATCCTCCAGGGCCCTCTCGCCGTGCGGTTCTGCACGAAGGTCAACGAGCCTGTCGCCGACATTCTCAACGGCATTCATGATGGCTGGGTCGAGCTCCTGATGAAATCGGCGCCCTCGAAGGACAAGCTCCCCACGATCGAGTATCTGTCACAGCCTGTGCCGACACAACTCATCAACTCTTTCCCCAGCGTAGAGCGCAACCTGAAGGTCACTGTCCAGTCTGACGTGATCAAGGGCGACAAGAATGAGCCTTCTACAGCAACGGCCAAGGTCACCATTCAGCTGCCACGGGAGAAGAGCCAGCTTCCTGACCCCTCGGTCTGGTATGAATGGCTGTGCGCGGGTAAGAACTCGTGGTGGCGTGCACTGCTTACCTCCCCGCACATCGTGCAAGGTAAGAAGTACGTCAACAATCCCTTCATCCGTCTGCTCGAGCCGGCGGTGGGTCAGCGCTACGAGATCCGTTCAGTCGGCGCCGCCAAACAATCGGCGTTGCACGAACATATCGTGGAGGTCGCCCTGTTCGATAACATGGTGGGCCAGTCGGCGAACGGCAGCTCGACGGCGCTCGTCACTGCGCCGCTGAAGCACAAGCCTGTGCTTCGCATCAAGCGGAATGACGCCGGAAGCGGATTCTCAGTGACGATCTATCATCCGATCCCTGTGTCGTCCTCGCCTAGCTCTTCCCTTCGGTGGGAGATGATTCCTTTGACGCTGTACTACAGGTAAGTACTTTGCCTTCACTGAGCTCAGTGTGCATACCTGGAGCAAGATGATCCTGACATTCCTTCCTGTTCACACAGGTACTCTGCTGCTCGTGCATCGGCTCCCATTTCTCAAGTCGTCGAGGGCTTCAACGAAGCAGTGAAGCAATTCTACGGCAGGCTGTGGTTCTCCAGCGCCGACGAAGTGTCCAAGGAGATAGCGACCAAGGAGCCTCTCTCCGCTACCTTTACCAACGTGTTCGACCTCAAGAAGCAAGCCATCGAGTTCTTCAGCACTGCCATCGGCCGCAGTCTGACCAGCGACGGCAAGCTCTTGCAGGCTCCAACCGATTTCGCCATCGTCGCCGCGTGGGAATCGCTCATCAAGTCGCTCTTCCTCAAGGAAATCGATGGCAACCTGCTGCAGCTGGTCCACCTCAACAATGGTTTCCGCAAGCTGTCCTCGACCTATCAGCCGTTTACGGAGGGCGACATAGTGGTGACGGACATGGAGATCACCCGGATGCACAAGACCGTATCTGGCCTTCAAATCGGAGTCGTCGGTCAGCTCAGGAAGCAGAAGGACGGTGAGTCCAATGGCCTGATCGAGATCAGGAGTGAGTTCCTCTTCCGTGGCAATGAGGCACCCGTGCTGCTCCATCATTCGACTGAAAAGCCAAGTGAGTCATCCGCCGATGCCTCTGAGCTCATGTTCGAGAAGACGAAGGATACTTACACGCTGGAGATCAAGTCGAAGGAGCTGCTCGCCATTCTTCAATCAAAGGATTGGATTTGGTGGCGTTCCGACGCCGACAAGGCCGCCTTGAAGCTTGGCGAGCGCCTTGTGTTCAAGTTCACTTCACTGGAGATCGAGCGCCATGCTGCACCCAAGATTGATCAGCAGGACGATCTCGACTTTGACATCGAAGACAACAAGAACGTCTCGAACGTGAAGAAGCACATCAAGATCGATGGTGCAGTGTACAAGCTGAGCGGTCCGTCATCGTTCGTTCCCACACAGGCCTCACTTGAGAGCCGTGGCGATGAACTGGAACGCGAGATGATGGACACGGTGGCCCGCATTTCCTACAACAAGGACCATGTGACGGGGAACGTGATCCGCGCCTTCGTGCAGCGCTTCGGCAAGCCTCTCGAGCACGCCGTCTTCTTCGAAAACGGAGGCTATCAGCTTCTGAATGTACCTGATCGCATCATCGTGCCGGCGGAGAGTGTAACCTATGCTATGGCGTCAGGAGATCTGAATCCCATCCACACCAACCGCTACTTCTCCATCTTTGCTGACCTGCCGCATGACACGATCACTCATGGCATGTGGACATCCGCGAACGCGCGCCGTGTCATCGAATCCTTCGTCGCCAAGAATCGCCCGGAGAGGGTGGTGGACTTTCACACTGAGTTTGTGGGGATGGTCAAGCCTCGTGATCAGCTCTCGACATCGGTCCGCCACGTCGGCATGAGAAATGGCCGTATGCTCGTCGAGATCGAAACCACAACCGACCGAGGCGAGCTCGTACTCAAGGGTACGGCCGACGTGCTGGGTCCCAAGACTTGCTATGTCTTCACAGGCCAGGGCAGCGTATCCGTCGGTATGGGTCTTGATCTCTACGCTTCGTCACCGATTGCCAAGAACATCTGGGACACTGCTGTACGCTTTTGATCTTCATCTAATGCCCACTTGTATATACTTACACGGAGAATGCGGTGGTACCACAGGACAAGTACTTCCAGGAGGAGTACGGGTTCTCCATTCTGCAGCTGGTCAAGGAGAATCCCAAGGAGATCACCATCTTCTTCGGAGGCAAGCGCGGCAAGAAGATCAAGAAGAATTACCAGAAGCTCACTTGCCAGGTTCAGGAAGAAGTTGAGGTTCCTCCTACAGGCGAGGAGGAAGGCAGCAAGAAGCCTCAGAGGATCACG
>CDEZ01020852.1:0-14311 GCA_000826365.1 Acanthamoeba royreba
GCTACACGATTCACAAAGAAACACACAAATCACCAAATCTCGGATTTGCCTGTGTCCCAAAAACGATTTTGTATTTTCGAAACATATTTGGAATTTATAATTGTTTTGTTTTCGAAATTATCCAAATTAGTCAGATTATTTAAAACAACATTTTGCGCAGATGGAGAAAGACGAGATGAAGATTTCAACAGCCGGGGGAGGCAGGAAGCGAAGTATCGAAGAAGAAGAGGAAGGGCAGAAGGAGGGGCCGCAGGAAGAGTACAGCAGTAGTAGCGGCGGCAGCAGCTCAGCGGGTGGCGGACGCGTCGAGCCGGAGCTCCGGTCGCACCCGGTGGACGAGAGCGGCCTGGAGGCGTTCGGCTGCGTGGACCACGTCGTGGCTGCCGACAGTGATGACTACAACGCCGTCAGTGTGCTGCGGGTTGCGCTGTTCCAGTCGGCATCGAAGCAAGTCGAGGAGCGGGTGGTCTCCAAGCGCGCCTTCGCCAAGCTGCACCTGGCCAAGAGCGCCTGGAAGCGGTTCAAGAACCAGCCTACCACCAAGGAGCTCAAGAAGAGGAAGCTGGAGCATCCCACCGGTCTTCTGCCACTGATCACGCCTGCGACGCCGTCGACGGGGTTGGATCGGGCCACCGCTCCCCGCCGGCTCCGGAGAGCCGAGAAGAGTACGACTTGCGCGCGCCCATCGGCCATCATCCGTAGCAGTGATGGATTCGCTGAGTTCAACTGACCTATGCCTTTGTGCCGTGGTGTGTGATCGGTGCAGTCCTTGCGCAGCGCACGCAGCGATTCCTTTTGGTCTTGGAACGACCGCACGACAGCCACAATCAGCAGGCTGTGCTGAGGTAGGACGGAGTGATTAACTTAACGATTCATTCTACCTTATCCTAAGCTCGTGATGATGCGGACATAGGACTGCTGAGTGTTTGGGCGTACAGCACGTGTGGATCGTGAAGAACGTAGAAGAGAAGCAGAAGAAGTTTCATGTCAACAGGAAGATCACGAGGGTTCTACATTCACTCTTATTCGCGGATGCCAGGTTAAGATCTCACATCTCTTCTGACGACTATCAATGCAGGGCAGTGATGACTGGTTGACCATTCGTGAGTTTCAGACAACCACTGAATGCTTGCTAGCACTACGAGAACAAAAGAGGTAACTTGCATTTCAGTGAGAGTAAATACGTGTCCTAACTTTGATCTCCTGACGTTTCTAGGGAAGTATGGGTGACTGATTTGAGTAAAACGGCAATATGCTTGGACGAAAATGTATCTATCGAGATCCCAGAGAAGATCGCTCTCGGTAGGTTTTGGTTTTGGTTTTTCTGGTTTTCATGCCCTTTCTGAGTCTCTGTGGCGCAGTGATTGGGCGAGAGGCCGATGGATGTAGCCAGGAGATGCTCAACGCAGCTGATCGAAGGTATTTTACTAGCCATTATGGACGTCTGGCCAGCTGATCACCGAAACCTGCTTTGCATGTGCCTTTTTCATTCAAGAGTGTTCTTGCCGATGTATGGCTTCTCCGATTCCTTCAATCTTAGCGTTGCAACTGCCCTCATTCTTCAACGGTAAGCCGTTCCGCCGATCAACATTGAGTTGATGTGCTGTAACTTTTCCATAATCATATGTAGGCTCTTCCTGGTTTGCCCTGAGGCAAGGGGTGATCTGCCCGAGGTAGAGAAGGAGCAGCTCAGACTCAAGTGGTACACGCAGCTAGGTATCTTAGTTCCCATGCGCGATTCATACTGTAGGCGTCTAACACTTGAGCTGCAGCCAAGGATGATGAACAGCGAAGAGTCACTTATTCGCAGTGGGTGAACAATCCACCTCCACCATTGGATGACATCAGGCCAGAAGAAAGAGTATCTAAATGATCTTGCCCTGCCTCTGTTACACATCTCATTCAAGGAACACAGATTCCGATTGTAAAGAAGAAGCTCAGGAAGAGAATAGCACAGAAGGAAGAGCAAGTGCGCAAGGAATACGAAGAGAGGATAGCGCAAGTCGCCCATAGCAGCTCGACCGAGAATCAGTGAGCCATCAATCGAATTGTGGGTGATCACGCACGCTTATTCGTTATCAGCGATTCTGAGCTCACTATCACAGGCTCAAATACTTAACATTTTTCGTTTTGGTGCTGAAAGTATTTGTAAAATCTTGGAATTTGAAGCATTCAATACGCATAATACGAAAACAGCAAGCATTTTCGTTGGCTGTTTCGAACGAGAGGCGAACAGAAGGAAGAGAATAGCATGAAGGCCTCTGACCACGGTGGTGATGGCCGGACAGGTGCGGGCGCCTCTGGTGACCCGACGGCCGCGGGCGTCCCACACAGCCACCTGGGCCTGTGTCGCGCACTCTACACCTTCCGGGGCGAACGTGACGGCGACCTGTCCTTCCAGGCGGGTGACCTCCTCCGTGTGATACAGAAGAACCCCAGGTGGTGGGCCGGCGTCACTGCCGATGGCCGCACCGGCGTCTTTCCCAGCAACTATGTCGACCTCGTCCCCGACGAGGAGCTGGCCTCCTTCCACTTCATAGAGGTCCCCACGACTGGTCCGGTGCCGGTACGCACAGCCAATACATTTTTGAAGACTAAAACACTTTTCTGCTAAATTAAAATTTTAATTTCGGTTTTCTAAATTATAATTTTTATGATTTTCAACTCCCAAATATTTCTTATTTTATGTGCATATTTGATAAAAATAACTAATGTTTAAAGAAAATTTAAAAATAAAATAAAAATTGTGTAAGATAGATAAACTTTAGTTCTGAATAAAAATACCATCATTCATGTAAATTCATACTTGGCAAATATAAATATAAAACACATCCAAATTATTCATTTTTAAAATAAAACTGCATAAATTGAATTTTAAATAATAATCATATATTAATAAAAAATGAACGTGAGTAACTTTTTCCCACGTTGCTGCACACAGACACGACCGAGAGGCGGAAGCAGCTATGGAGGATCATCGTCCGCGTCTCCGCCCAGTGGTGGCGGCAGTGGAAGCATGGCGGATCGGCCTTCCTCGCCTGCTTCAGCGACGTCGGCCACAGCGTCTTCCACCACCGCCGGCGGTGGCTCCACAGCGTCACCGATGCTCAGCAGAGAGCAGCAATCGAGTGCAGTGGATGATGACGACATTGAGGCTCGATTGAACCGACTCAAGTTCTCCGGTTCGGGAAAGGACAAGTTTAACGAGCAGGCACGCAAGTCCTATCGCGTGTCGCAGCTGCTCGCTTGGGAGGAGGTGACCGGCGATGCAACCATGGAGAAGGTGAATCAGCGTGAACAGACGATCGTGCCTCCCACTACGCCAAAACCCAAGGCCAAGAAGTACTTTGAAGAGGTCGCCAAGCTGCAGGAGACGCGCAGCAATTATATCAATCATGTAAAGCCGCTCCTTGAAGCCAAGGCCAAGGTTGCGTACAACTCTCCTTGTCATCTCACTGAGTGTTATGACTGATGAACGCTCTTGTGGTGTGCAGGAGTTCGATCTCATTGCTGAAGACTACTTCCAGAAGCTAAAGGTGCTAATCGTTCATGTTATATTAATCTTGACATTCAAGTTCAGCTCTGATTGCATTACCATCAGATTGCAGCACAGCAAAGCGGTGTAACACCCGATATTGTACAACAACTCGTAGATGCTGAAGAAGACCGGGTGAAGTTGGTTTCGTGGTCCCTTTTCCACCCCGAGGCGCTCGACATGCATCCGCTTGAGAGCAACATCACCGAGCGAACTCAAGTATTGGAGGTGAGCCTGCGTCTAAACTTTTATATCGTATCTCATGCTCACACTCACCGCTTATGTATATCGCAGACCGAGCAGTCCATTATCAGCGTTCAATCATATGTGCGCCGATGGTTAGTTCAGAAACGCTATGGCGCTGAGCGTGCGTTCTACTCGCTTCCCTCACATTCATTTGAGCACGACCACTCTGACCGCCACGTTCCGCTATCAGTGAAGATTAGGCGTCAGAGACGATTGTGCGCGCTGGAGATAGTTAAGACGGAGAGAAGTTACGTGAGTAGCCTTCAAAGCATTGTCGAGGTATAGCTCGGTTCGATCTTGAATATCCTGTTGATTTGTCTCACTCGCTCGATACAGCAATTTATGACGCCATTAGAACAATCCGCGATCATTTCGAACGATGATAAGCTGAAGCTATTCTCCAACGTGACGCTCATCCTCGGTGTGAATCAAACCATGCTCAAGCAACTTGAAGAGCGTACCAGTAGCTGGACCTTTAACACATGCCTTGGAGACATTTTCCTTGCACTGGTGCGATTGATGAGCTCTTGAATCTGACTGCCTGCCGATGACGCTTATGTTCTTTCTATCTCAGTCACCCTATCTCCGAATGTACACAACATATATTAATAACTACAGCCAATCTGTGGAGACATATCAGCGGCTCATGCAGCAGCCCAATTTTGCGCAGACAATTGAGGTATGAAACCCGCCCTTCCTTGTCCCTGCTGGCCGCGAAGATTTACTAGTCTGTTCCACTAGAAATGTCGCGAGCATTCCAGCGTCGCTAAGTTGGCGTTTCAAGACCTGCAGATCATGCCAGTTCAGCGCGTACCTCGTTATGTTCTTCTCGTTACGGTACGCACCGTACTGCGAATGAGAAGCAGTAAGTTCTGTTCTCATGCAGAGTTTCTCTTCATCACAGGAACTGCTCAAATTCACACCAGAGGGGCATCCCGACTATCAGGAGTTGACTAAGGCTTTGACTCTTCTCAGGTACTCACCCTTAGAATTCTTACATTCTCGTTGCAGTTCAAGGCTGATTTTTTCTGTCGCACGATCCGTAGGGAGGTGGCGACCAAGATAAACGAGCACCGACGATTGACTGAAAACATGCAAAAGTTGGTTGAGATCCAACGCAGCATAACCGGGTTCTCTGAGGTGTGAATTATCCTCGTGCTCTTGCTCTTCATACATGATCTCTCATGATTGGTATTTGTAGGAACTTGTGCAACCGTCGCGTTGGCTGGTTCACGAAGGTACCGTGCAGCGAGCAATCAGGGGCTCACAAACATCGTGCTCTCAGTGTTACCTCTTCCTCTTCAACGACATTCTCGTCATCACCGAAAGAAGACGTGTACCTTCAGCTTGAATCCTAAGGACTGGATCTGAATTGGTTGAGGCTCACGACTTCCCTCCGCTAATGCAGTATCTGTTTGAGGATAAGTACTATTACATATTTAAGGAACAGATAGCCTTGTATAATATGGGCGGCGGAAATCTTGAAGGCAGTTCCCTTGGTACGATCCTCTTCACCCCATTCTAGTTTGAGTATTTAGGACATTAACCAGGGAGACGGTTCTAGGCTTTGTTCTCCGAACGAAGTACGGTGTGGTTGAGTCTTTCATCGCGGAAAACACACAACAGCGTGATGTCTGGGTGCGTCATCTGGAAAGCGTCATTGATGACCTACGCAAGAATCGCGCCACTCTCAAGTGTACCTTACTCTTTCCTTTATTTGCTCATTCATCGACCGTTATACTCACCTTTTTGTGTTGACTCCAGTGGACATCAGCCCTGTGGGTGACATGTCCTCTTCCATGTCTCAGCTGTGGTTAAGTTCGTCCTCTGCTACGACAATCGACACTCGACGACGATCATCCTATACAGTTACTGAGAGTGAAAATGAGGCAGCGGGCAACGGAAAAGATGATCAAAACGCCCTCATCGCCGCCCTTTCATCGCTTTCTGTACCCACAACTGCAGCGCGGTAACAGCAATCGCTTCCTTGTCTCAGCAAGACTCATTGCTAAGCACTTGATTCTACTAGGCCAACGACGCCGCCAATTTCGCCACATTCAGTTGTACGTTCCCCGTCCCCGCAGCAGCCCTCGACTCCTCCATTGGCAACCACATCAACTCTTGGCGAGGTCGTGAGCCTTCTCAATGAGGCTCTCGCTCTCGAGAGGGAGATATTCCAGCGGCCCATTGAGATACAAACAATCAGTACGCACTTTGAGTTAGCTGCTGTGTTCCTCTCGCGCAGTAACTGAACCTGTGAATTCCAGTGCCGGACTACTGTCGATCAATCCATCCACAGCATCTTCAGATGATGGGCGACCGCTTGCGATTGCTGCACACCAAGTTGAACGAAATTCGTATCTTGCAGCAGAAGGTGAAGACGCTGCTGTTGAAAGATGAGCCCATCAAGGGAGTTCAGAGTTTGGATTCTCTCATCAAGGACGGACGCGCCTCCATTGGGGAACTTAAGGTTAGTGCCTCCTGTCCTCACTCACCTCGCAACTCCTCGTCTTATTGAACTACTTCGCCCTCACAGAATTGGGTGCAACAAGCCTTTCCTGCGGGGAGCATGGTGTACAGTGGTGCGCAGCCTGTGGGTCCGCGTACGATGATGGCGGCGCTCTTGAAGTGGTACCTCTCCCTATCGGATGCCTGGACCGCTCTGCTTGCACAGCCTTTCCCTTCTGCCTGAGCCAGCTTGTTTTTGGTGAACTCGGCCCTAAAATTGTTTTAATCATTCCAAAAGAAAAAGTTGCGGAGTTTATCGGCGTGAATTCCGGCGCATTTTTGATTCCCCCGCCAACAGGAAATCTTGGGCCTTTGGGACCGGCTACATTCCCGCCGGCGGGGAATTTCCTGTTAGCAATATAAAATCACTGGCACTGTCTTACCCACTACGACCACTAACAACACCACAACAAAGCCGAGCTTGATATCAGCAACGATGAGCTACACTTCTTCATCAAGGTCATCAACAGCATCGGGAGGAGTGGCGCTGACGATGAAGGCCCTTTTCCAGCCCGACCGCATGTCCACCACGGTCGTCCTGACCGAGCGACCGGTGCCCACACCCAAGCCTGGCTCCACCGAGCACCTCATCAAGGTGCACGCCATCGCCATCTGCGCCGGAGAGCTCCTTTGGTTCAGAGAGTTCCCGATTCCTGAGTCCAGGGAGCTGATTCCTTGTTACGACGTCGCTGGCACTGTGGTCACCGCTCCGCCTGACTCACCATTCAAGCCTGGTGATGAAGTCTACGCACGCTCGAACTACCTCAGGCCCGGGTCGGGCAGCGAGTACACCATCTTGGCGACGGAAGAGATGGCGCTCCGGCCCAAGGGTCTCTCATGGGCCGAATCAGCCACGATTCCGCTCTCGGCCATCACGGCTTGGCAGGCTCTCTTCGATCAAGCCGGCTGGCAACCTCTCACTGCCTCGACCGCCGCGAGTAACAGCGCCAAAGGCAAGAGGCTACTGGTGACCGCCGCGGCAGGAGGATGCGGCACATGGCTGGTGCAGCTGGCTCACTTGGCCGGCGCGCATGTGATCGGCACATGCGGACCGGACAATGTGGAATTCGTTAAGTCGCTCGGCGCCGATGAAGTCATCAACTACCGCACGACGCAGCTCAAGGAGTGGGGACAGGAGGAGCACAACAAGGTCGACCTCGTGATCGACTGCGTGGGAGGCAAGTCGCTTGAGGATGCATGGTGGTGTGTCAAGAAGGGCGCCACGCTCATCAGCATTGTTCGTCCGCCCGCCATGTTCAAGCCCAAGGACGTGGCCCTCACGGACGACGACGTGCGCAACTTCTTCTTCGTGATGACACCCAAGGGCAGTCAGCTAGCGGAGATCACGCGTTTGATCGAAGAGGGCAAGTGCAGGGGTGTGTTGGACAGCACGTTCAGGTTGAGGGACTTTGAGAAGGCCTTCGAGAGGGTGGAGACCGGACATGCTCGCGGCAAGGTGGTGATCGACTTTGACCAGCAGTGACCGCACTCGAAGGAACTGTAGACAGAAAGGGGGAAGGTTGCAAGAATAACTTGATTTCATTGATCCCACATATGACACGACCCACTACTCATGATGGTGAAGGTGTACTGAAGAGGTGTACAAGAACCTGAGTATCTTCACCACATCCTCCACATCAGGTATTGACCTACACAACAGCGACCAAATGTACACACCCACACCCACACCCACACCCACACTCACACACTACAGCGAGAAGAGTCTTCTTGGTTGTGTTAGCCTGCTCTCTGAGTTGATGGGGAGAGAAATACCTGAGCAGGGTCGTCCCTGAGGAGAACTTGCAAAGGAGGTTCAAGGTGGTGCAACAACCTTGCGGGTAGACCTTGAGGGTGTGGTACAGCACCTAACCCTGTGGGTCAAACAGGGTACAGTACCGGATGAAGACCACGGTACAGGGTACCCCCGACTTTAGGTCGGGGGGTAGCCTGTGGTTGGCTGTTTCCGAGGAGTGACTTCTGTAAGTGTCGGTGGAGGTACGACTGCGGGGACTAGGTGTACGTTTACTCAGTGACAGTACCTAGAAAACTCATCTCTGATTGGCCCGATGAATGAATTCTTCGGCCGCAATTTTCATTCGGCCGAACTAGAATTCCACGCGTATAAAAAGGCCGAAGGTCCTCCACGCTGCATACAGAGAACGTACATGTTCTTGCCTGAGGGATATATCTTCTTTCCACAACGACGCCTACTCGCACACTACCCTATCCTTGCAGGATGGACATCCCTGCTGCCATCATCGAACTCGCAGCTAGCGGAAGTCCCACGTGCTCCACAGATCTGCAGCATCCAGACAACCTACAGTACTGTTTTCACCGTTCTCCGAGCCATCACGAACGGTTTCTTTCGAACGAACTGTCATCTCCGCCCGTGTCGCCTATCTTGGATGATGAAAGATCTCCGTGCTCCATTGGCGAGCCATCGGAACGGATGCTATCCAAGAGTCATCAGCACGGTCAGGCCCTCTCCATCGGGACGGCTGCTTCCTTTAAGGGTTCGAGGAGCAAAAGGAAGCGTCCCATCTGTTCGGAACAGGACTTGAGGCTGATGGCTGGGCAGTTTAACGATCTCATCTTTGCTTCCGCCCTCCCTCTCGATCTGGTGGACATCAACTGGGTGAAGCGCCTGCGCACGGCTGCAGGAAAGACCAAGTACTTCGTGGACCACAACAGGTGCCTCATCGAGCTCAACCCGACGTTGCTCGACTCGGAGGTGAAGATCCGGAACACTCTCGCGCACGAGCTGTGCCATGTGGCCGTCTTCATGCTCGACAAAGATTGCGCGGACGGACACGGACCTAAATGGCAGCGGTGGGTGGCCCAGGCGAAGCAGGTCGAAGGCAGTCTGGACATCAACGTATATCACCACTACCGGACGAACTATCCCTACCTCTACATGTGTGCCGACACCTATCTGCGTCGATCAGGCTGGTGCGCGATCGCCTATGGATCGGCGAGCCCAATTGATCCGGAATCTTTGGAGAAGTATCGGTGTCGCCTTTGTTCTGGGCCACTAGTAAGACTGTGTTCGGCAAGCGAGTTGCCCCGGGGAGTAGGCATGGCCCACATACAAAGGGCCAAACGAGCTGGGCCAGTTGTGACTTGGGGTGCGGCATCTCGAAGCTTTTTAACTCCGAATCATCAGCTAACTCGGGGATCAATAGAGATTGACGTGCCAGACCTTAACTGCACACTGAAGGTTTCACTGAAGCATATGGGGCAACCAGCTTGTCAGGTATTGGTTCCCGACCTCCGACGTGCACTTCGGCCGAAACTAGAACTAAGCTTTTTGTAAAACGTGCAGCAGACCAAAGTACCTGAACTCACCAAGAAGAGATGGATCGTGGATGGGAACAACTCGGTGTCATGGGCAACCTTTCGCGATGCGCTCGACAAGGCCAAGTTCAACCACTGGGAAGTTACCTGCATCGTTCTCAGGCCACTTGGAATGAGTACGTCCTTCTTCGATCTCCCTGGTTCGGAGTCAAAAAACTAACTCAACAATTCTCATCACACAGAGAATAAAGTGTCGGAAGATGCCCAGGTGAGGGCGACCTCGCTCATGCTGTACTTGTCTTGCAAGGAGGTAGTCAGTGAAACCAAGCTTGAGCGGGGCTCCGCTTTCCTTGTTCCCCACTGGAATCATCAAGAGGGATGCCTGCTAGCAGAAGAGGCTCGTCTTTGGGAACTCCATGCAGACTGTCTCCTGGTCATCTGCTGCATTCCTCAGCATGAAGAGGGAGCTGCCTTCTTGGCCTGAGTGAGCTTCTATGATGAAACCTATCGCCCTGATCAACGTCAGCCTTGGATTCGGAGTGAAGTGATTCTTGCATGGCTTACTGTTACATCAACGAACCACTGGGATATGGCCGAACTGCTGATGCGTGCACTCATTCTGTATTGCACACATCTCTGCTGTCCTTTCGGGGTCAAGTTCATCTGTTACTCAATCATTGTTGTACACGTACTCCATGAAGACAATCCCAAGTTCCTCCGGAGACAAGGACCATGATGAAGATTAGCGTCGGACTTAAAAGTTTTTCAAGTGTGGAATACATCTGTCAACTTCTGCCACTGTTCACACTCAATGATTTGAAGGAGATCACAGCCACTTGCACTCTTAGTCTTCCTCTGAAAAGAAAGAAGGTTGAGTTCATCATAAGACCGGACAGACGAGTGCACCTTTCCCTGGCGCTTGTGTGTAGTTCTCAACTCATAAACACGTCACATCACATCACCAAGTTCCGTGCTCGTCAAGCCACATGAATGTACGCCTTGGCGTGATGGTGAGTACAGAGTGAACCTCCACTCTCTTCTCACCGGTGTACTTCTGTGTTGTTCTTCAGAAGTGTTACGGTGGTGTGGACAAGCTTCACATGAGTATGATTCTTACTTAACATGATTACATTGGATCTCAAGCTAATGTGCGGAAGGCCGTCACGCCGAGTAAGTTCTGCAGCTCCTGGCTGCCCAGCGTGTTGATCCGAGTGCGTGCCCAGGTGGCCGGGTCCCCACATCCACTGGCGAACTGCTCGGGTTCCCACCGGTACGATCCGAGCTGTTGGTATAGGCAGCGCAGCTTGGGCGCCTCCGCCTGGATGCGCAGTTCAAGCAAGTCGACCAGATGCTCCACAGAGTTGTCCATCATACGTTGCAGGTTGTGCACGTGAGCGAAGGGCAACACGCCGGGATAGGCGTCGTACTCGGCGTCACTCGTGTAGATGTTGCGCCAGGCGTATACCTCCGAGTTGTCGGAGTAGAAGGGCATGATCAGATCCCGAACCTTGTTCGGTGTGAAGAGTACGTTGTCGCAGTAGAGCATGATGTCGCCGACGCAGGTTTCCCACGCCGAGGCCCACTGGCCGAAAGTGATGGGGTCCGCCGGACACTCGGTACTCGGGCTGGGAACGTAGTCGATAGCCGTGTTGAACTGCGTCACGTAGCTTGCCTGCGGCTGGTTTTGGCTCTCGAGATAGAGCCACAGCGAGGAATCGACATCGGGCATGCGGGCTTCCATGATGTGACCTAACTCGAGGGAAAGGGAGTAGAAGAGACACTCAGGGCCGTAGCGCCTGGTGTTGCTGCAGTAGTTCCTCCATTCGGTGAGGGCGAGGTTGTTGAGAGGCCTCATCGCGATCCAATAACGGTCGCAGTCGAGATCTGGAGAGAGTTTCGAGTAATAGGAGTTAGCCTTTGGTAATGGTGATGGCTACGAAAACATGACAACAGGGATGTGGAGAGGGCACTCACCAGAACAAGTTGGCCCTGTACTGTAGGCGGGGCAATAACACCCACCGTCGGTGTAGCCGGTGTTGTCCCTGCGCACACCGCTTGCACATCTGCGTACTGTTGTTCCCACACACCATCAAGTTTAGATATATCACATCCCATACACATCATCATCACCCAATACTCTAAGGTAGAAAGACCAACGACGTACCAAGGCCGCAAGTGAGAGAGTTGGACGCGCTGAGGTCAACAAGAGGCACGTTGGGACCCAATTGGAGGTCCAAGTCTGGCGGAGTGAACATAGCGGTCGGCGTAAGTCCGGCTGGGCTGATGTCCATCAAGAAGGGACTCGACGGGTCCGGTAGTGTGACATAGGGCCATGAACCAGGTCCGAAGGAAGCGTACTTGACGCGACCCATACCACTGAGCTCCGAACCGTAGATGTAGGCCGCCAGGTATCTGTCGGTCAAGCTGATCTTGGCAACTCCGTCGTTCCGCCAATCGGCGAAGGACACAGGACCTGACCAGTCATACAGGAGTGTCGAGGTGGCCCAGCAGTCGATCACGGTACCACCCTGCACGCTGGCGGACAGCGCACACATGCGAGAGGCCGTGGTCTCGACTTGAATGTAGCGCGTAGTCTTGGCGCTGGGCAGGATCTGCAAGGTGCCCCAGCAGTGGAGCGTCCTGTTCATGAGGAGACCGCAGCCATAGCCGGGCGCAAGGGAGATGGCGTGGTACTTGCGTCCTGGGGCCGACAACGGTCCCGGGACCTCTCCCATGCATTCAATGCTCCCGTCGGCGGCCAGGATGATGCAAGTTGTGGCGTCGCTGGTGGCCACCTTGAGCGCCGCGCCAGAGAAGATGTATGTCTCCGAATCCTCAGCCACTCCAGCTTTCCAGCATTCCACAATGCCGTTCTCGTTGAGGATGCAGACGCGCCCTCCGCCAGCGGCAATGTCCACCACGCCGAAACGAGGCAGATCGAGGTAGGTGAGAGTCGAAGAGGCCTGGTCCAGCTGCCAGCAGCGCATCTCCCCGCTGTAGGTGAGACCGCAAGTGTGATCCCTGCCTGACACGACCTTCTTCCAGATGGGCGAGGAAGTCAAAGAGCTGTCGTCGCCGGTCCCCATCGTCCACCCCGCATCGGGCAAGTAGATGAGAGTGCCCGACAGCGACGTGGGATCCCAGCAGACTGGGGTCGAGAAGGACGCCGTTCCGAACATCTTGAATGGCGCGCCCCAGTCGGGGTCGGCAACTGCATAGGTCTGATGAGTGGAGAAGGAGTGAAGTGATGGGCGGCGCCAGAGAGTACGTACATTCACAGTGGTCGCCAGTCGATCCAGGCGGGCACAAGCACCACTGTGAGTCGCTGCTGGGCACACCATCGACACACTGCAGGGGCACCACAGGAGGCGTAACAACGCCCTGTCCACTGCCGCCCGGCACGCTGGTGCTGACACATCTGCAGGTGGTGTAATCGATATCTTGATCGGCCGGGCACCAGTCCGGATCAGGATCGCACACTGGCCCAGAGAGAATAACTCCTATTAAACTCTGATGTCGATCCAAGTGAACGTGTGTTGTACCAGTGCACAGGCCGGTGATCGGATCGCGTTCCCATAGATCCTGGCAATCGATAAAGCACAGGCCCTCCAGAACATCCAGGACAGTGGTTGTTTGGCCTTCGGGTGCGGAGGGGAAACGGTAGACCTCATGCGGCCCTACTGGAGACAGCCACGAACCCAGGCTCGTGTATGTCCGTACGTTTTCGGACTTGAAGATGAGGCATTCTGCGCGGAGGTGGGCCAACAGAACAATCATTGAGTGAGCCAACCTAGAAGGGGAGAGAGAAAAGATCCAGTAGGGTACCTGTGCATGTAGCGCCTTCATAGTAGGGTGAGCACACACATTGTTGTTGATTCGGGTCCCATATCTGGAATACGCTCGGACATAGAGGATTCCCTGTCGAAAGCTCAGGTACTGCATCACGACGCAGAGAGAAAGGAGTGATGGAGTGAGTCAATGCAGCGGGCAGGTAGAGAAGGACAGGTGCACGACGTACTGCACTGGCCAGACTCGGGGTCACGAACAAAGCCGCTGGAACACATGCACGAGCAAGTGCGCCGATCGTACTCCTCGTTAGAAGAGCAAATACCAAGCGGCTCCGCACAGACTAGACACGATCAATCCACGTCAATGCCACCACAGTGACCGACGAAGAAGGCGGGTTAGGGTCTGATCCGTGAAGGGAAGAGGGAGAGCCTTGGTAGGTGTACCTGTGCATCGCCCGGTGCTGTCCTGCGCGCGTCCGATCGCGCATTGGCGCTCACAGGTTAAGGTGGTGTTGGCGGCCAAGGGGAGAGCAGCCAGAGGCAGCTCCTGCACGAGGGTCTCCCAGCCAGCCAGAATCAAGCCGGCCGCAGAGGCTGACGATGCTCTGCAATCCCAGCTACAGAATCCGGTATCCGAAGGGGTAAACAAGCCGCCGGGCGAGGGTGGCAGTTGACACTCTTGATTGATCGCCAGCCCCAAACCACACGAACAACGACAACACCATCACGACCAAGGAACAGAGGGTCAGCTTGTATAGGAGATAAGCGAGTGAGGCACCGATGGAACGGTACGGTTGCAGGAGCTGCCAGTCCAGTAGTTGATGCACTGGCTTGTGCAGTTTCCATCGTAGTACAATCTATTACTAGGGGTCTGCCCAGAACACTGGGCTGTACACGCAGTGCCGATGACACCTGAGTCAGACACTTGACTGGGGCGAGT
>CDEZ01020853.1:0-14299 GCA_000826365.1 Acanthamoeba royreba
GCTACACGATTCACAAAGAAACACACAAATCACCAAATCTCGGATTTGCCTGTGTCCCAAAAACGATTTTGTATTTTCGAAACATATTTGGAATTTATAATTGTTTTGTTTTCGAAATTATCCAAATTAGTCAGATTATTTAAAACAACATTTTGCGCAGATGGAGAAAGACGAGATGAAGATTTCAACAGCCGGGGGAGGCAGGAAGCGAAGTATCGAAGAAGAAGAGGAAGGGCAGAAGGAGGGGCCGCAGGAAGAGTACAGCAGTAGTAGCGGCGGCAGCAGCTCAGCGGGTGGCGGACGCGTCGAGCCGGAGCTCCGGTCGCACCCGGTGGACGAGAGCGGCCTGGAGGCGTTCGGCTGCGTGGACCACGTCGTGGCTGCCGACAGTGATGACTACAACGCCGTCAGTGTGCTGCGGGTTGCGCTGTTCCAGTCGGCATCGAAGCAAGTCGAGGAGCGGGTGGTCTCCAAGCGCGCCTTCGCCAAGCTGCACCTGGCCAAGAGCGCCTGGAAGCGGTTCAAGAACCAGCCTACCACCAAGGAGCTCAAGAAGAGGAAGCTGGAGCATCCCACCGGTCTTCTGCCACTGATCACGCCTGCGACGCCGTCGACGGGGTTGGATCGGGCCACCGCTCCCCGCCGGCTCCGGAGAGCCGAGAAGAGTACGACTTGCGCGCGCCCATCGGCCATCATCCGTAGCAGTGATGGATTCGCTGAGTTCAACTGACCTATGCCTTTGTGCCGTGGTGTGTGATCGGTGCAGTCCTTGCGCAGCGCACGCAGCGATTCCTTTTGGTCTTGGAACGACCGCACGACAGCCACAATCAGCAGGCTGTGCTGAGGTAGGACGGAGTGATTAACTTAACGATTCATTCTACCTTATCCTAAGCTCGTGATGATGCGGACATAGGACTGCTGAGTGTTTGGGCGTACAGCACGTGTGGATCGTGAAGAACGTAGAAGAGAAGCAGAAGAAGTTTCATGTCAACAGGAAGATCACGAGGGTTCTACATTCACTCTTATTCGCGGATGCCAGGTTAAGATCTCACATCTCTTCTGACGACTATCAATGCAGGGCAGTGATGACTGGTTGACCATTCGTGAGTTTCAGACAACCACTGAATGCTTGCTAGCACTACGAGAACAAAAGAGGTAACTTGCATTTCAGTGAGAGTAAATACGTGTCCTAACTTTGATCTCCTGACGTTTCTAGGGAAGTATGGGTGACTGATTTGAGTAAAACGGCAATATGCTTGGACGAAAATGTATCTATCGAGATCCCAGAGAAGATCGCTCTCGGTAGGTTTTGGTTTTGGTTTTTCTGGTTTTCATGCCCTTTCTGAGTCTCTGTGGCGCAGTGATTGGGCGAGAGGCCGATGGATGTAGCCAGGAGATGCTCAACGCAGCTGATCGAAGGTATTTTACTAGCCATTATGGACGTCTGGCCAGCTGATCACCGAAACCTGCTTTGCATGTGCCTTTTTCATTCAAGAGTGTTCTTGCCGATGTATGGCTTCTCCGATTCCTTCAATCTTAGCGTTGCAACTGCCCTCATTCTTCAACGGTAAGCCGTTCCGCCGATCAACATTGAGTTGATGTGCTGTAACTTTTCCATAATCATATGTAGGCTCTTCCTGGTTTGCCCTGAGGCAAGGGGTGATCTGCCCGAGGTAGAGAAGGAGCAGCTCAGACTCAAGTGGTACACGCAGCTAGGTATCTTAGTTCCCATGCGCGATTCATACTGTAGGCGTCTAACACTTGAGCTGCAGCCAAGGATGATGAACAGCGAAGAGTCACTTATTCGCAGTGGGTGAACAATCCACCTCCACCATTGGATGACATCAGGCCAGAAGAAAGAGTATCTAAATGATCTTGCCCTGCCTCTGTTACACATCTCATTCAAGGAACACAGATTCCGATTGTAAAGAAGAAGCTCAGGAAGAGAATAGCACAGAAGGAAGAGCAAGTGCGCAAGGAATACGAAGAGAGGATAGCGCAAGTCGCCCATAGCAGCTCGACCGAGAATCAGTGAGCCATCAATCGAATTGTGGGTGATCACGCACGCTTATTCGTTATCAGCGATTCTGAGCTCACTATCACAGGCTCAAATACTTAACATTTTTCGTTTTGGTGCTGAAAGTATTTGTAAAATCTTGGAATTTGAAGCATTCAATACGCATAATACGAAAACAGCAAGCATTTTCGTTGGCTGTTTCGAACGAGAGGCGAACAGAAGGAAGAGAATAGCATGAAGGCCTCTGACCACGGTGGTGATGGCCGGACAGGTGCGGGCGCCTCTGGTGACCCGACGGCCGCGGGCGTCCCACACAGCCACCTGGGCCTGTGTCGCGCACTCTACACCTTCCGGGGCGAACGTGACGGCGACCTGTCCTTCCAGGCGGGTGACCTCCTCCGTGTGATACAGAAGAACCCCAGGTGGTGGGCCGGCGTCACTGCCGATGGCCGCACCGGCGTCTTTCCCAGCAACTATGTCGACCTCGTCCCCGACGAGGAGCTGGCCTCCTTCCACTTCATAGAGATGCCCACGACTGGTCCGGTGCCGGTACGCACAGCCAATACAATACTTTTATGCCAAAACAATTTTCATTTCGGTTTTCTAAATTCTTATTATTTAAATTTTCAACTCCCAAATATTCCTTATTTTATGTGCGTATTTGATAAAAATCAATACTGTTTTAAAGAAAAATTAAAAATAAAATAAAAATTGTGTAGCATAGAAAAGTGTGTTAGTTCTGAATAAAAATACCATCATTCATGTAAATTCATATACTTGGCAAATATAAATATAAAACACATCCAAATTATTCATTTTTAAAATAAAACTGCATAAATTGAATTTTAAATAATAATCATATATTAATAAAAAATGAACGTGAGTAACTTTTTCCCACGTTGCTGCACACAGACACGACCGAGAGGCGGAAGCAGCTATGGAGGATCATCGTCCGCGTCTCCGCCCAGTGGTGGCGGCAGTGGAAGCATGGCGGATCGGCCTTCCTCGCCTGCTTCAGCGACGTCGGCCACAGCGTCTTCCACCACCGCCGGCGGTGGCTCCACAGCGTCACCGATGCTCAGCAGAGAGCAGCAATCGAGTGCAGTGGATGATGACGACATTGAGGCTCGATTGAACCGACTCAAGTTCTCCGGTTCGGGAAAGGACAAGTTTAACGAGCAGGCACGCAAGTCCTATCGCGTGTCGCAGCTGCTCGCTTGGGAGGAGGTGACCGGCGATGCAACCATGGAGAAGGTGAATCAGCGTGAACAGACGATCGTGCCTCCCACTACGCCAAAACCCAAGGCCAAGAAGTACTTTGAAGAGGTCGCCAAGCTGCAGGAGACGCGCAGCAATTATATCAATCATGTAAAGCCGCTCCTTGAAGCCAAGGCCAAGGTTGCGTACAACTCTCCTTGTCATCTCACTGAGTGTTATGACTGATGAACGCTCTTGTGGTGTGCAGGAGTTCGATCTCATTGCTGAAGACTACTTCCAGAAGCTAAAGGTGCTAATCGTTCATGTTATATTAATCTTGACATTCAAGTTCAGCTCTGATTGCATTACCATCAGATTGCAGCACAGCAAAGCGGTGTAACACCCGATATTGTACAACAACTCGTAGATGCTGAAGAAGACCGGGTGAAGTTGGTTTCGTGGTCCCTTTTCCACCCCGAGGCGCTCGACATGCATCCGCTTGAGAGCAACATCACCGAGCGAACTCAAGTATTGGAGGTGAGCCTGCGTCTAAACTTTTATATCGTATCTCATGCTCACACTCACCGCTTATGTATATCGCAGACCGAGCAGTCCATTATCAGCGTTCAATCATATGTGCGCCGATGGTTAGTTCAGAAACGCTATGGCGCTGAGCGTGCGTTCTACTCGCTTCCCTCACATTCATTTGAGCACGACCACTCTGACCGCCACGTTCCGCTATCAGTGAAGATTAGGCGTCAGAGACGATTGTGCGCGCTGGAGATAGTTAAGACGGAGAGAAGTTACGTGAGTAGCCTTCAAAGCATTGTCGAGGTATAGCTCGGTTCGATCTTGAATATCCTGTTGATTTGTCTCACTCGCTCGATACAGCAATTTATGACGCCATTAGAACAATCCGCGATCATTTCGAACGATGATAAGCTGAAGCTATTCTCCAACGTGACGCTCATCCTCGGTGTGAATCAAACCATGCTCAAGCAACTTGAAGAGCGTACCAGTAGCTGGACCTTTAACACATGCCTTGGAGACATTTTCCTTGCACTGGTGCGATTGATGAGCTCTTGAATCTGACTGCCTGCCGATGACGCTTATGTTCTTTCTATCTCAGTCACCCTATCTCCGAATGTACACAACATATATTAATAACTACAGCCAATCTGTGGAGACATATCAGCGGCTCATGCAGCAGCCCAATTTTGCGCAGACAATTGAGGTATGAAACCCGCCCTTCCTTGTCCCTGCTGGCCGCGAAGATTTACTAGTCTGTTCCACTAGAAATGTCGCGAGCATTCCAGCGTCGCTAAGTTGGCGTTTCAAGACCTGCAGATCATGCCAGTTCAGCGCGTACCTCGTTATGTTCTTCTCGTTACGGTACGCACCGTACTGCGAATGAGAAGCAGTAAGTTCTGTTCTCATGCAGAGTTTCTCTTCATCACAGGAACTGCTCAAATTCACACCAGAGGGGCATCCCGACTATCAGGAGTTGACTAAGGCTTTGACTCTTCTCAGGTACTCACCCTTAGAATTCTTACATTCTCGTTGCAGTTCAAGGCTGATTTTTTCTGTCGCACGATCCGTAGGGAGGTGGCGACCAAGATAAACGAGCACCGACGATTGACTGAAAACATGCAAAAGTTGGTTGAGATCCAACGCAGCATAACCGGGTTCTCTGAGGTGTGAATTATCCTCGTGCTCTTGCTCTTCATACATGATCTCTCATGATTGGTATTTGTAGGAACTTGTGCAACCGTCGCGTTGGCTGGTTCACGAAGGTACCGTGCAGCGAGCAATCAGGGGCTCACAAACATCGTGCTCTCAGTGTTACCTCTTCCTCTTCAACGACATTCTCGTCATCACCGAAAGAAGACGTGTACCTTCAGCTTGAATCCTAAGGACTGGATCTGAATTGGTTGAGGCTCACGACTTCCCTCCGCTAATGCAGTATCTGTTTGAGGATAAGTACTATTACATATTTAAGGAACAGATAGCCTTGTATAATATGGGCGGCGGAAATCTTGAAGGCAGTTCCCTTGGTACGATCCTCTTCACCCCATTCTAGTTTGAGTATTTAGGACATTAACCAGGGAGACGGTTCTAGGCTTTGTTCTCCGAACGAAGTACGGTGTGGTTGAGTCTTTCATCGCGGAAAACACACAACAGCGTGATGTCTGGGTGCGTCATCTGGAAAGCGTCATTGATGACCTACGCAAGAATCGCGCCACTCTCAAGTGTACCTTACTCTTTCCTTTATTTGCTCATTCATCGACCGTTATACTCACCTTTTTGTGTTGACTCCAGTGGACATCAGCCCTGTGGGTGACATGTCCTCTTCCATGTCTCAGCTGTGGTTAAGTTCGTCCTCTGCTACGACAATCGACACTCGACGACGATCATCCTATACAGTTACTGAGAGTGAAAATGAGGCAGCGGGCAACGGAAAAGATGATCAAAACGCCCTCATCGCCGCCCTTTCATCGCTTTCTGTACCCACAACTGCAGCGCGGTAACAGCAATCGCTTCCTTGTCTCAGCAAGACTCATTGCTAAGCACTTGATTCTACTAGGCCAACGACGCCGCCAATTTCGCCACATTCAGTTGTACGTTCCCCGTCCCCGCAGCAGCCCTCGACTCCTCCATTGGCAACCACATCAACTCTTGGCGAGGTCGTGAGCCTTCTCAATGAGGCTCTCGCTCTCGAGAGGGAGATATTCCAGCGGCCCATTGAGATACAAACAATCAGTACGCACTTTGAGTTAGCTGCTGTGTTCCTCTCGCGCAGTAACTGAACCTGTGAATTCCAGTGCCGGACTACTGTCGATCAATCCATCCACAGCATCTTCAGATGATGGGCGACCGCTTGCGATTGCTGCACACCAAGTTGAACGAAATTCGTATCTTGCAGCAGAAGGTGAAGACGCTGCTGTTGAAAGATGAGCCCATCAAGGGAGTTCAGAGTTTGGATTCTCTCATCAAGGACGGACGCGCCTCCATTGGGGAACTTAAGGTTAGTGCCTCCTGTCCTCACTCACCTCGCAACTCCTCGTCTTATTGAACTACTTCGCCCTCACAGAATTGGGTGCAACAAGCCTTTCCTGCGGGGAGCATGGTGTACAGTGGTGCGCAGCCTGTGGGTCCGCGTACGATGATGGCGGCGCTCTTGAAGTGGTACCTCTCCCTATCGGATGCCTGGACCGCTCTGCTTGCACAGCCTTTCCCTTCTGCCTGAGCCAGCTTGTTTTTGGTGAACTCGGCCCTAAAATTGTTTTAATCATTCCAAAAGAAAAAGTTGCGGAGTTTATCGGCGTGAATTCCGGCGCATTTTTGATTCCCCCGCCAACAGGAAATCTTGGGCCTTTGGGACCGGCTACATTCCCGCCGGCGGGGAATTTCCTGTTAGCAATATAAAATCACTGGCACTGTCTTACCCACTACGACCACTAACAACACCACAACAAAGCCGAGCTTGATATCAGCAACGATGAGCTACACTTCTTCATCAAGGTCATCAACAGCATCGGGAGGAGTGGCGCTGACGATGAAGGCCCTTTTCCAGCCCGACCGCATGTCCACCACGGTCGTCCTGACCGAGCGACCGGTGCCCACACCCAAGCCTGGCTCCACCGAGCACCTCATCAAGGTGCACGCCATCGCCATCTGCGCCGGAGAGCTCCTTTGGTTCAGAGAGTTCCCGATTCCTGAGTCCAGGGAGCTGATTCCTTGTTACGACGTCGCTGGCACTGTGGTCACCGCTCCGCCTGACTCACCATTCAAGCCTGGTGATGAAGTCTACGCACGCTCGAACTACCTCAGGCCCGGGTCGGGCAGCGAGTACACCATCTTGGCGACGGAAGAGATGGCGCTCCGGCCCAAGGGTCTCTCATGGGCCGAATCAGCCACGATTCCGCTCTCGGCCATCACGGCTTGGCAGGCTCTCTTCGATCAAGCCGGCTGGCAACCTCTCACTGCCTCGACCGCCGCGAGTAACAGCGCCAAAGGCAAGAGGCTACTGGTGACCGCCGCGGCAGGAGGATGCGGCACATGGCTGGTGCAGCTGGCTCACTTGGCCGGCGCGCATGTGATCGGCACATGCGGACCGGACAATGTGGAATTCGTTAAGTCGCTCGGCGCCGATGAAGTCATCAACTACCGCACGACGCAGCTCAAGGAGTGGGGACAGGAGGAGCACAACAAGGTCGACCTCGTGATCGACTGCGTGGGAGGCAAGTCGCTTGAGGATGCATGGTGGTGTGTCAAGAAGGGCGCCACGCTCATCAGCATTGTTCGTCCGCCCGCCATGTTCAAGCCCAAGGACGTGGCCCTCACGGACGACGACGTGCGCAACTTCTTCTTCGTGATGACACCCAAGGGCAGTCAGCTAGCGGAGATCACGCGTTTGATCGAAGAGGGCAAGTGCAGGGGTGTGTTGGACAGCACGTTCAGGTTGAGGGACTTTGAGAAGGCCTTCGAGAGGGTGGAGACCGGACATGCTCGCGGCAAGGTGGTGATCGACTTTGACCAGCAGTGACCGCACTCGAAGGAACTGTAGACAGAAAGGGGGAAGGTTGCAAGAATAACTTGATTTCATTGATCCCACATATGACACGACCCACTACTCATGATGGTGAAGGTGTACTGAAGAGGTGTACAAGAACCTGAGTATCTTCACCACATCCTCCACATCAGGTATTGACCTACACAACAGCGACCAAATGTACACACCCACACCCACACCCACACCCACACTCACACACTACAGCGAGAAGAGTCTTCTTGGTTGTGTTAGCCTGCTCTCTGAGTTGATGGGGAGAGAAATACCTGAGCAGGGTCGTCCCTGAGGAGAACTTGCAAAGGAGGTTCAAGGTGGTGCAACAACCTTGCGGGTAGACCTTGAGGGTGTGGTACAGCACCTAACCCTGTGGGTCAAACAGGGTACAGTACCGGATGAAGACCACGGTACAGGGTACCCCCGACTTTAGGTCGGGGGGTAGCCTGTGGTTGGCTGTTTCCGAGGAGTGACTTCTGTAAGTGTCGGTGGAGGTACGACTGCGGGGACTAGGTGTACGTTTACTCAGTGACAGTACCTAGAAAACTCATCTCTGATTGGCCCGATGAATGAATTCTTCGGCCGCAATTTTCATTCGGCCGAACTAGAATTCCACGCGTATAAAAAGGCCGAAGGTCCTCCACGCTGCATACAGAGAACGTACATGTTCTTGCCTGAGGGATATATCTTCTTTCCACAACGACGCCTACTCGCACACTACCCTATCCTTGCAGGATGGACATCCCTGCTGCCATCATCGAACTCGCAGCTAGCGGAAGTCCCACGTGCTCCACAGATCTGCAGCATCCAGACAACCTACAGTACTGTTTTCACCGTTCTCCGAGCCATCACGAACGGTTTCTTTCGAACGAACTGTCATCTCCGCCCGTGTCGCCTATCTTGGATGATGAAAGATCTCCGTGCTCCATTGGCGAGCCATCGGAACGGATGCTATCCAAGAGTCATCAGCACGGTCAGGCCCTCTCCATCGGGACGGCTGCTTCCTTTAAGGGTTCGAGGAGCAAAAGGAAGCGTCCCATCTGTTCGGAACAGGACTTGAGGCTGATGGCTGGGCAGTTTAACGATCTCATCTTTGCTTCCGCCCTCCCTCTCGATCTGGTGGACATCAACTGGGTGAAGCGCCTGCGCACGGCTGCAGGAAAGACCAAGTACTTCGTGGACCACAACAGGTGCCTCATCGAGCTCAACCCGACGTTGCTCGACTCGGAGGTGAAGATCCGGAACACTCTCGCGCACGAGCTGTGCCATGTGGCCGTCTTCATGCTCGACAAAGATTGCGCGGACGGACACGGACCTAAATGGCAGCGGTGGGTGGCCCAGGCGAAGCAGGTCGAAGGCAGTCTGGACATCAACGTATATCACCACTACCGGACGAACTATCCCTACCTCTACATGTGTGCCGACACCTATCTGCGTCGATCAGGCTGGTGCGCGATCGCCTATGGATCGGCGAGCCCAATTGATCCGGAATCTTTGGAGAAGTATCGGTGTCGCCTTTGTTCTGGGCCACTAGTAAGACTGTGTTCGGCAAGCGAGTTGCCCCGGGGAGTAGGCATGGCCCACATACAAAGGGCCAAACGAGCTGGGCCAGTTGTGACTTGGGGTGCGGCATCTCGAAGCTTTTTAACTCCGAATCATCAGCTAACTCGGGGATCAATAGAGATTGACGTGCCAGACCTTAACTGCACACTGAAGGTTTCACTGAAGCATATGGGGCAACCAGCTTGTCAGGTATTGGTTCCCGACCTCCGACGTGCACTTCGGCCGAAACTAGAACTAAGCTTTTTGTAAAACGTGCAGCAGACCAAAGTACCTGAACTCACCAAGAAGAGATGGATCGTGGATGGGAACAACTCGGTGTCATGGGCAACCTTTCGCGATGCGCTCGACAAGGCCAAGTTCAACCACTGGGAAGTTACCTGCATCGTTCTCAGGCCACTTGGAATGAGTACGTCCTTCTTCGATCTCCCTGGTTCGGAGTCAAAAAACTAACTCAACAATTCTCATCACACAGAGAATAAAGTGTCGGAAGATGCCCAGGTGAGGGCGACCTCGCTCATGCTGTACTTGTCTTGCAAGGAGGTAGTCAGTGAAACCAAGCTTGAGCGGGGCTCCGCTTTCCTTGTTCCCCACTGGAATCATCAAGAGGGATGCCTGCTAGCAGAAGAGGCTCGTCTTTGGGAACTCCATGCAGACTGTCTCCTGGTCATCTGCTGCATTCCTCAGCATGAAGAGGGAGCTGCCTTCTTGGCCTGAGTGAGCTTCTATGATGAAACCTATCGCCCTGATCAACGTCAGCCTTGGATTCGGAGTGAAGTGATTCTTGCATGGCTTACTGTTACATCAACGAACCACTGGGATATGGCCGAACTGCTGATGCGTGCACTCATTCTGTATTGCACACATCTCTGCTGTCCTTTCGGGGTCAAGTTCATCTGTTACTCAATCATTGTTGTACACGTACTCCATGAAGACAATCCCAAGTTCCTCCGGAGACAAGGACCATGATGAAGATTAGCGTCGGACTTAAAAGTTTTTCAAGTGTGGAATACATCTGTCAACTTCTGCCACTGTTCACACTCAATGATTTGAAGGAGATCACAGCCACTTGCACTCTTAGTCTTCCTCTGAAAAGAAAGAAGGTTGAGTTCATCATAAGACCGGACAGACGAGTGCACCTTTCCCTGGCGCTTGTGTGTAGTTCTCAACTCATAAACACGTCACATCACATCACCAAGTTCCGTGCTCGTCAAGCCACATGAATGTACGCCTTGGCGTGATGGTGAGTACAGAGTGAACCTCCACTCTCTTCTCACCGGTGTACTTCTGTGTTGTTCTTCAGAAGTGTTACGGTGGTGTGGACAAGCTTCACATGAGTATGATTCTTACTTAACATGATTACATTGGATCTCAAGCTAATGTGCGGAAGGCCGTCACGCCGAGTAAGTTCTGCAGCTCCTGGCTGCCCAGCGTGTTGATCCGAGTGCGTGCCCAGGTGGCCGGGTCCCCACATCCACTGGCGAACTGCTCGGGTTCCCACCGGTACGATCCGAGCTGTTGGTATAGGCAGCGCAGCTTGGGCGCCTCCGCCTGGATGCGCAGTTCAAGCAAGTCGACCAGATGCTCCACAGAGTTGTCCATCATACGTTGCAGGTTGTGCACGTGAGCGAAGGGCAACACGCCGGGATAGGCGTCGTACTCGGCGTCACTCGTGTAGATGTTGCGCCAGGCGTATACCTCCGAGTTGTCGGAGTAGAAGGGCATGATCAGATCCCGAACCTTGTTCGGTGTGAAGAGTACGTTGTCGCAGTAGAGCATGATGTCGCCGACGCAGGTTTCCCACGCCGAGGCCCACTGGCCGAAAGTGATGGGGTCCGCCGGACACTCGGTACTCGGGCTGGGAACGTAGTCGATAGCCGTGTTGAACTGCGTCACGTAGCTTGCCTGCGGCTGGTTTTGGCTCTCGAGATAGAGCCACAGCGAGGAATCGACATCGGGCATGCGGGCTTCCATGATGTGACCTAACTCGAGGGAAAGGGAGTAGAAGAGACACTCAGGGCCGTAGCGCCTGGTGTTGCTGCAGTAGTTCCTCCATTCGGTGAGGGCGAGGTTGTTGAGAGGCCTCATCGCGATCCAATAACGGTCGCAGTCGAGATCTGGAGAGAGTTTCGAGTAATAGGAGTTAGCCTTTGGTAATGGTGATGGCTACGAAAACATGACAACAGGGATGTGGAGAGGGCACTCACCAGAACAAGTTGGCCCTGTACTGTAGGCGGGGCAATAACACCCACCGTCGGTGTAGCCGGTGTTGTCCCTGCGCACACCGCTTGCACATCTGCGTACTGTTGTTCCCACACACCATCAAGTTTAGATATATCACATCCCATACACATCATCATCACCCAATACTCTAAGGTAGAAAGACCAACGACGTACCAAGGCCGCAAGTGAGAGAGTTGGACGCGCTGAGGTCAACAAGAGGCACGTTGGGACCCAATTGGAGGTCCAAGTCTGGCGGAGTGAACATAGCGGTCGGCGTAAGTCCGGCTGGGCTGATGTCCATCAAGAAGGGACTCGACGGGTCCGGTAGTGTGACATAGGGCCATGAACCAGGTCCGAAGGAAGCGTACTTGACGCGACCCATACCACTGAGCTCCGAACCGTAGATGTAGGCCGCCAGGTATCTGTCGGTCAAGCTGATCTTGGCAACTCCGTCGTTCCGCCAATCGGCGAAGGACACAGGACCTGACCAGTCATACAGGAGTGTCGAGGTGGCCCAGCAGTCGATCACGGTACCACCCTGCACGCTGGCGGACAGCGCACACATGCGAGAGGCCGTGGTCTCGACTTGAATGTAGCGCGTAGTCTTGGCGCTGGGCAGGATCTGCAAGGTGCCCCAGCAGTGGAGCGTCCTGTTCATGAGGAGACCGCAGCCATAGCCGGGCGCAAGGGAGATGGCGTGGTACTTGCGTCCTGGGGCCGACAACGGTCCCGGGACCTCTCCCATGCATTCAATGCTCCCGTCGGCGGCCAGGATGATGCAAGTTGTGGCGTCGCTGGTGGCCACCTTGAGCGCCGCGCCAGAGAAGATGTATGTCTCCGAATCCTCAGCCACTCCAGCTTTCCAGCATTCCACAATGCCGTTCTCGTTGAGGATGCAGACGCGCCCTCCGCCAGCGGCAATGTCCACCACGCCGAAACGAGGCAGATCGAGGTAGGTGAGAGTCGAAGAGGCCTGGTCCAGCTGCCAGCAGCGCATCTCCCCGCTGTAGGTGAGACCGCAAGTGTGATCCCTGCCTGACACGACCTTCTTCCAGATGGGCGAGGAAGTCAAAGAGCTGTCGTCGCCGGTCCCCATCGTCCACCCCGCATCGGGCAAGTAGATGAGAGTGCCCGACAGCGACGTGGGATCCCAGCAGACTGGGGTCGAGAAGGACGCCGTTCCGAACATCTTGAATGGCGCGCCCCAGTCGGGGTCGGCAACTGCATAGGTCTGATGAGTGGAGAAGGAGTGAAGTGATGGGCGGCGCCAGAGAGTACGTACATTCACAGTGGTCGCCAGTCGATCCAGGCGGGCACAAGCACCACTGTGAGTCGCTGCTGGGCACACCATCGACACACTGCAGGGGCACCACAGGAGGCGTAACAACGCCCTGTCCACTGCCGCCCGGCACGCTGGTGCTGACACATCTGCAGGTGGTGTAATCGATATCTTGATCGGCCGGGCACCAGTCCGGATCAGGATCGCACACTGGCCCAGAGAGAATAACTCCTATTAAACTCTGATGTCGATCCAAGTGAACGTGTGTTGTACCAGTGCACAGGCCGGTGATCGGATCGCGTTCCCATAGATCCTGGCAATCGATAAAGCACAGGCCCTCCAGAACATCCAGGACAGTGGTTGTTTGGCCTTCGGGTGCGGAGGGGAAACGGTAGACCTCATGCGGCCCTACTGGAGACAGCCACGAACCCAGGCTCGTGTATGTCCGTACGTTTTCGGACTTGAAGATGAGGCATTCTGCGCGGAGGTGGGCCAACAGAACAATCATTGAGTGAGCCAACCTAGAAGGGGAGAGAGAAAAGATCCAGTAGGGTACCTGTGCATGTAGCGCCTTCATAGTAGGGTGAGCACACACATTGTTGTTGATTCGGGTCCCATATCTGGAATACGCTCGGACATAGAGGATTCCCTGTCGAAAGCTCAGGTACTGCATCACGACGCAGAGAGAAAGGAGTGATGGAGTGAGTCAATGCAGCGGGCAGGTAGAGAAGGACAGGTGCACGACGTACTGCACTGGCCAGACTCGGGGTCACGAACAAAGCCGCTGGAACACATGCACGAGCAAGTGCGCCGATCGTACTCCTCGTTAGAAGAGCAAATACCAAGCGGCTCCGCACAGACTAGACACGATCAATCCACGTCAATGCCACCACAGTGACCGACGAAGAAGGCGGGTTAGGGTCTGATCCGTGAAGGGAAGAGGGAGAGCCTTGGTAGGTGTACCTGTGCATCGCCCGGTGCTGTCCTGCGCGCGTCCGATCGCGCATTGGCGCTCACAGGTTAAGGTGGTGTTGGCGGCCAAGGGGAGAGCAGCCAGAGGCAGCTCCTGCACGAGGGTCTCCCAGCCAGCCAGAATCAAGCCGGCCGCAGAGGCTGACGATGCTCTGCAATCCCAGCTACAGAATCCGGTATCCGAAGGGGTAAACAAGCCGCCGGGCGAGGGTGGCAGTTGACACTCTTGATTGATCGCCAGCCCCAAACCACACGAACAACGACAACACCATCACGACCAAGGAACAGAGGGTCAGCTTGTATAGGAGATAAGCGAGTGAGGCACCGATGGAACGGTACGGTTGCAGGAGCTGCCAGTCCAGTAGTTGATGCACTGGCTTGTGCAGTTTCCATCGTAGTACAATCTATTACTAGGGGTCTGCCCAGAACACTGGGCTGTACACGCAGTGCCGATGACACCTGAGTCAGACACTTGACTGGGGCGAGT
>CDEZ01020862.1:0-52650 GCA_000826365.1 Acanthamoeba royreba
GACCGCGACTATGCTGATGATGAGGAAGACGTCGACGGAGGTGATGATACCACCTACGGTCGTGGGGTGTCCACCTACGGTGAGTTTGAGGAGATGGCTGACATCCACAGCGATTATGAGCATATGGACTAAACCAACCTCTCCCCTTTGTGTGTGTGTCCAGCCAAATCGGCATGACACGCATGCTCGCGGTTTGGTTGAGCTGACGCTGATATCTGATCATGTTAGCATGCGCGCATCTAGCCAGTAGAAGGGAGCGATATACTCAGCGGCGAATCCGCCACTTACGACGAGCCCTCGATCACTGACTGGTGTGACGACATGCCCTCGCCGTATGACCGGGAAGAGCTGCCCGGAATCCTGGACGAGTTCCCAGCTCATGTCGTCTGCCACGTCGTGGAAACAAGAGAGTTAGCTCTTCAACGACGAGGAAGAAGCCGTCTTGTTGCAACCTCTTGTAACTCCTACCTGTATGTAGAATTCGGATGGATCGGTTGGTGTGGCCATCGTTCTTGGAACCACCAATCTGTTTCGGGGTGGGTGAGCCGGGCAGGGCGGTGAGCGTGTGCCGGCAGAGCGGGTCGGGCAGGTCGCCCTTCATCGTTGGCTGTATCCACTGCTGTGAACCTTCACGCACGACCGTTTCCTGTCGGTCAGCCACATTCACTCGACTACAATAAACGAAAGCAAAGAGAGGAATCTTTACCCAAGTCTAGAATGAATGCGTCCTGGAGTGGGTGTTTGGGTGCGTCGTAGCCACCTAATACAAACAGCTGGTCTGTTCGGCCAGGCAGAGGAGAGAGTGTGTGCCATCGTCGTGGTGAGGGACCATCAGCCCACTCGTGTGTTTCCCACTTCATGGTATCTGCGCGTCCACACTTGAGAATTCATCGCATAGACACGAGATGAAGGTGTGTACCTAGATCAAGAGAAACAAGGCTGTCCAGCGGACCTGCATCGTTCCACCCACCATGCAAAAAGAGTTTCCCATCAAGTTGGTATGCGCAGTGCCATCTTCGTTCCACGTTCTGAACCACTGATTGATACGATAATGATCGAGATGCAAACTCTGCAACCAGAGTACAACTCGTAAGAAAGGATGTTCGCAAGGAATTGTTACCAACGCTGGCGGCTACAAACCCGATGACGAGATATCGATCTCGATCAAGTCTGCCAGTACGCCGTGGCCTGTGTCATATCCTCCATGCACGTACAGCTTGCCATCGCGCACGAACGTTATGTGTCCTGCTCTGCCCTTCACCTTTCCTAGCGATACTGCACACATCAATCGCCATCATCAGCCATTCCATCATCATCATCAGCACCGCATGCGAATGTCATCAGCATTGGCAACGATCATCCTCTCCACAAAGGTGAGGAAGGTAGAACATGGATGGTGTCCTCACCTTTCTCCCAAGTTGGCGTCGTGGTGTCGTCGCCGGTCGCCGTGTGATCAGAGCCCAGCGTGTGGGCGTTGTGAAGGATCAGCAGCTTGTTCGTCCGCACAGCACCGTCGTCTCGCCCAGCGTATCGTCCCACATGTCCACCGAAGACCAACAACCTGACAGAAAAATATTTCACGTGATGTTATTTTTACCTAAAATAGATAAATAGAATGAAATTCAAATTTTCGAAAAAAGGAAAAGGAAACGAAAAACAAATGTACCGACTGGTGTCGGAGGCTTGGTCGTGGACAAAGTCACACGAATGGCCAGAGGAGAAGAAACCGGTCAGTTCGGGTCCGTCTCCCTCACCATAGATTGGACTACAACTCAGTTCCATATTTTTGGTATATTTTACACGTAGGTTGTTTTGTAAATAAAATAAAATAAATCATTTGCCATTATATAAAAAAGAGGAAAACCAGAAAATTATTCAAACAGGTGAACTTTACCGAAGGTCCGTAAGAAAATGTAAAGAATGGACACTTGTGATTCGCCGAAAAAATCCACACAAATACTTCAAATTCTTCTCTGTTCTTCATTAAAATAAACATTAATTTCTATTCCCATTAGCAGATGTCGACATGAAGAGAAATTTCGTCCAAGTGTCGGATCGAATCGGATACCAGAACATTCCTCATTGGTTCCGTGCCAGATGAACCAAAAACGCTCCGCCATCATACTCAGGAATATTTAGTTTGTTAATATTTGAACATCTCGAACACCGAGAACAAAGAGGGGAGACCAGATTAGATTCTTTTATTTTGATCTTTTGAGTACGAACAAAGATGGATAATCCAAAGGAGCTGAAGAAGCGGTCACAGGACATCGACAAGATGCTTCGCGAAGAAAAGAAACGTTTGGCCAAGCAGACCTGCCTTCTTATGCTCGGTGCCGGCCAGGTACCGTTCTGTCACTCTCCTTTATTTTGGCGAGATTTTTTTAAACAATTCAATATCTTGATTTATGAAACGAAGATTTTCTGAGGGAATAATAAATGTGAATATATTTTTTTCTCTTTATTCTGTACGAATTTAAATTGTAATTTATTGTTTTTCTGTTCGTGTCATTTTTAAGTCCGATTGCCGCGGTGATTTTTGTTTTTTCCCCTTGTCTGGGCGAAGCACCCGCGAAACTAACTCCGCGACGTTGTTACGTGTATGACGGTATCTGTCGGCAGTCGGGCAAATCGACGTTCTGTAAGCAGATGAAGATCCTGCACATGTTTGGCTTCTCCGAGCGGGAAAAGCAGAACTACCGCCGCATCATCCACACTAACGTCGTTGACAACACGCTCGATCTCATTCATGCCGCACAAGCCCACTCGCTCTCCTTTGCGGACTCAGCGACTGACGTACGTTTGGCATTCTTTGTCTTGCTAGGCTTATGCTTCAAGTGAAGGATCTCTAACAGCTGATCACTTGCCCTTGTCGTACAGAGCATGGCACAGCAGATGTACGACGACTATCGAGTGCAGAAGAACGTGCACACGCAAGAGATCGAAATAGCAAACATGCACGTTAAGGTTAGTCCTGCTTCTAGGCATCATGCGCTCCTTCGCCAGAAGTTCCTCACAATCCAACTTTGTTTTACCGTACCAGACTTACGAAATTGATAACGCGCTGGCAGCCAACATTCAAAAGATATGGAACGATGCCAACACTTCGAGCATCCTCGACCAGGCGAAGGAACTCGTAATCAACGACTCGATGCCTTAGTAAGTCCTTCTTTTCTCGGATGCTGCCTTATAGCCTATTTCTTACGACCACGATAACATAGTTACTTGAAGAAGCTGTCTGAGATCGTCTCCAGTTCATACGAACCGGATAACGTCGACATTCTCCTAGCGCGTCTTCGCACCACTGCCGTATCGGAGACTACTTTCGATCATGCTGGCATGCATTTCCGCATCATCGACGTTGGTGGTCAGAGGGGTGAGCGGAGCAAGTGGCTTCCTCTTTTCTCCGATGTTACCGCGATTATCTTCTGTGTCGCAGCGAGTGACTATGATCTTGTGATGGAGGAAGACGGAGTGACCAACCGCATGGAGGACTCTCTCCAGCTATTCAAGACTGTAAGAACTGCCTACTCCTAGCACGCCACAGCCAGTTTGCTAAACTTTGTTTCTGTGCCAGATCGCCACCCACAAGCATCTGCGAAAGGTGCCCATTATCCTGTTCTTGAACAAGAAGGATCTGTTCGAGAAGAAGATCAAGGAGGTTGATCTGGCGAAATATTTCCCTGATTACCAAGGTGAGTACATAGCTCACATCAGTTTTGAAGATAGGACCTAACAGCTTCCTCTCGATGTAGGCGGCAAGGACTACAAACAGGGCATCAAGTTCCTCAAGAAGCTATTCACTGATGCCGGGGGCAGAAGGGAAGGCGAGATCTACACGCACGTCACACAGGCCACCGACACAAGAAACATCGAGGTGGTGTGGCAGGCCGTCAAATCCATCTTCCTCAAGGGCGCTCTTGAAGACTTGGGAGGCTTTGGTGGTGTCTAACCGCCCCATTGCCCATCTCTAATTTCCTCTTCCTGCTCTGTCTCTCTCCTCTCACTTCCGTCGTGTTATGTATCGCTAGGACTCAAACAAAATTGCTTTCGCTCACCAGTCTTCGCTGAGGTTCGCTACTAGATGGATCTCTCAGTCAATGATGTTCGAGCTGAGTTCTTCGCTGGAATTGATCAGCCGAATCCGTGAATACCCGCCGTACCCATAGTCGTCCTCGCGACAGCAACGGAGCATTGCCTGGCCAAGTACATCCGCCTGCTTAGTTGACAATTCTCCAAAAGCTCACACTGGATCTCTCAGGTACCTTTGCAGTTCCGCTTGTGAAGAAGAAAATGAGGAAGTTGGTGAACCCATGTAAGTGCACCAGAGCGAAGTGGAGCAGGCTGATGGGGAACCAGTACTGCACATCCAGCACACTTGTGTGTTAATAGAGCAGAACGCTACGAAGCCTCTTTCGAGTTAGAGAGAGTACCACATCCGCGGTCTTTAGAGCATTGTCGATGACAGCGGGCGTGTAGATCAACACGAACATCACCGGATAGAGCAGCAGCTGCTCACGCATCTCTACCATTCGTCGGTAGTGAACTGGGCCACGGGACGTCTCGAACAGTGCCACCTCGTGCAGCCGTCGCCGCTCTGATTAACCAGTTTCCTCCCATCAACTCAGTGCATACACTAACGCGGCAGGGTTCGCTTCATACCAATACGCATGCTCTGGTACAGAATGAGATAGATGATGAAGATAACTACCGCTGCTACCCAAACCCATGCCGTGGAGAGCGCCAGCGGGGCCCATATCGGATTGGGAGCCAGCCAGCACCATCCTCCTGCAGTCAAGGTACTAAGTATGTGCATGAAGCTATTAAGATCCCGTACGCTAGAGCACAGGTACCAATATCAGTGTAACGAGAATCACCGAGGTGAAAGAGTGGAAGAAGCGCCACTGCAGGGCACACCAACCAGGGCAACATGTGGTAAAAGAGTTCGCCAGCCCGGCTCATCTTTTCTTGATGCACTGCAGCCACACGATTCATGCTGAGCAAGCGAACTCATCTTCAAGTCTGTGTGCGGAATGGCAGGAAGCGAGTCCTACCTATGAGCCAGTACAGCAGTACCGTGATCGCGACGACGTAACACAGCGGTGCGTTGGATATCCACTGCAGCGCGAAGCCTGACAGAGAGAGACGTTATCACTCACATGTATGCGGAGTGTAGCTCGGACTGACTGTACCTTGCAGGGTGCACCACGCACCGCCCACCGACTCTCTATGGACAAGCATGTACACGACTCCTACCAACTGCAGTGGTGACTCGCGCATTAGCTACACACCTCCCACAGTTCCAAGGTGAAGCGAGCATGAAATATCTAACTCTGGATGGCTGCGCTGGTAGCGGAAGAACAGTGGAGTGAGTGGCAGTGGCAGCGCAGTGCGTACGGTGGAGATATGGAAGGCCAAGTTGGTGAGGGCAAGCCCAAGGACCAGGCGCCAGTGTCGTTTTCGGTGCAGGCCCTGCGTGAAGGAGAGCACGAGTTGGCCCAACGCTCCCAGGGTGCCCAACACTGAGGTGGCCACTACACATGCATAGATGATAGTGTCCTCGCTCGACTCTGGCATGAACCCCATCCTCCTTCTCTTCTTGGTGAAGCTGGTGAGTGAGCTGAAAGGTATCCGTTGTTGGTGTGTGCAGAGACGCACAGGACGAAGAGAAATGCATAAATAGTATAACTCCTTCCTTCCTTTTACGGACGCTGATGCCCCGACGATCTCAGAGCGCAAGACGGGCCGGCAGAGGCTCGGCGGGGAACGGGATGGCCTCCTGCAGTCGCGCGAGACGCTCCATGTCCTCTTGCTGAAGGAAAGATACCACCGCACCCGATCGACCAAAGCGGCCGGCTCGTCCCACGCGCCGAAGGTATGATTTCGCGGACACTGGAAGGTCATAGTTGAGCACCAAGTTCACCGAAGAGACATCGATACCTACAGGAAAAGGAGTTGAGTGTGCGCGTCCAAGCACTGGGTCTGTCCTATTCGTACCAAAGGACATGGAATCCGTTGTGATGAGAACACGGATGGCACCGGCTCGCCATTCCTCCAGAACGGTCCGTACAGACGCATGATCCATCTCTTCGTGCAGCCCGGATGCACTGCACCACACAAACGATCAGTCGTTGCATGCAGCAGAAGGTCTAGAGGATCATGTACGGGAAGGAAAGTTTCCGCAGACACTCAATAACCCAATCCACTTTACGACGGCTGTTACAGAAGATCATCATCTGCATCAGTCCATTCATCTCGAGTGTGTTGTTGGGTTCAGAGGTCGCCGGTCGGGCATAGGTTTCTGCGTCGTTTGCATCTCCATGGATGGCTCGCATCACCATGTCTTGTTCAACGGGGTCGGATCCGCTGTACCCTAGAATCTCCATCAGCGTCAACACTTTCCGCTGCTCCGATCCAACGTCCACGGTGAAGTGCTTCACTTCCGGCGGATAGGGCGCTGAGAGCACCGCGGTATCGGCTACGATTGCATAGTCCTTTCGTAGCGCTTTCTCGAGTACGGAGAAGGAATCCTGCGAGATGGCCGTGTCGACTGCACACACTTGGACGTTGCGGGGCAGTTTCTGGAAGATCTGTTGAATCGTGATGGAAGCAAGACCGTAAAGTGAGTAAGAACGTTCTGGAGGACTCAAAGGAGAGGGCATGTACATCGTAGACGGCGTCTCGCTTGAGCTTCATTAGCATGTCATCAACTTCATCAATAACTAGAAGTTTTATAGAATCGACGACAAGAGCGTTGCGGTTGATCATGTCGAAGATCCTCCCACTGGTGCCAATAGCAATGTGAGCCTCTGCAAGTGCATATCATTATATTCATCAGCACTCTCATGCATCACTGGGTCTAGCTCCTAATCCAGATGTATCGTACGTTTGACCTGTGCCATGCACTCTGATACCATACCGCCGCCAGTAACCAGAGCGCATTTGACGTTTATATATTCGCCTAAGGCGGTAAGCACCGACGCCACTTGCATGGCCAGAGGCCGAGTAGGAACCTAGCCATCGCTCAAACTTAGTTTTCTTTGTTGTTGAGTGGGATCTTCTTTGAGACATACCAGGACTACGGCTTGAGGTTCCTGTCGTGATGCATCGATCAAATTGAGCAATGGAATGGCGTAAGCTGCGGTCTTGCCTGATCCGCTAACTCCTAGCAGCAGTGTGTCCCTGTAAGAAAGGCCATTTAGTTTACTATTACTCACCTAATGGACAGTGCACGGAAGTACCTCTTAGACATGATAGCCCCAAGTGCTTTGGCCTGGAGCGGGGTTGGTTTCTCGAAGCCATAAGCGTAGAATCCACGAAGGACACCCTCCTTGAGATTACATTCATCAAAGTCGTCATGAATCGCTCCGTCGTGTACATACGTGTGTAATTCGTTCCTCATCTGCTTGATGAGATGTCCCATGTAGGCTCCCTGTTCTGGTTCCTTAGCGCTCAGCCTTTGGACCGTACGCTGCTGTACAGCCAGCTCCTCCGCCGTCAATCGAGGCTGGATTCCCCATACATCAGGATCGACCTTATCCAGCCTTAGATTGTAAGCATCCTCGTATAGCTTGCGCTGTAATTGATTCTGGCCCGAGCTATTGGCTTCGTGCACTGCGTTCAACTCCTCTTCTCGTTTTAGTTTCCTCTTCTTCGCATTCTCCTCTTCTTCCTTTCCTCGCTGTATTTCATCGTCCGTCAGCTGAAGGTTGTACTCTACGGCAGTGTCCTCTCGTGCGCTCATTCCGTTGAGTGAAGCAGATGGACTGAAGGATGAGAAGTAGCCATGCTGCAGCCTGTCGTCCTGAGATTCCTTGCTGTCAACCAATACGTCTCCGGAGCTGATAAGCCTGGATACGATCAGATCGGCGTCCAGGCGAGACTTGTACGTGGTGTGCCTCTCTATGTATTCGAGAAGAGCGTGCCGACCTTTGGGGCGTTCTTCCTTCTTAGCCTTCAATAGGGACTGCGTGATGATCTTGGCTACACGCTTTGTCCTGTCCTCCTTCGAGAAATCGGTCTTGTGCTTGCGCTCTTTCCTTGATCTGGCGGTACGAATCTCACCTCCGCTCTCACTGAGCTCACTGCCATCGCCTTCCTCGCTGTCGAGATGGCCACTGGCGGGCACGGTATCGATACTTATACGCGTGGTTGCTCTCGAGCTGTCGAGGTTCGTCCTGCCTTTGGCTTCCTTACGCTTTCGGAGAGCATCATGGTAGCGCTCGAAGGTAAAGGTGCTTTCGTTGCAAATCTGGCACACTTTGATTAAGTGTGATGTCTGAAGAATGTCAAAGAGGACACGTGTGTCGAGCCGCTTTTCGACAAAGCACAGCTGCCGCAGCTTCTTCCTCAAGTCATGTCGCGTGCGAGGCAGGATGATGCCCCGCTCGTGTTCTCTCCAGAGATGGTACTTGACCCGCCGCACGATCGCTTCAATGTCCTTCTCCTTCTTCACTGATGAGATTGAGGTTATCCCGTCATCAGAGGCACCGAAGAAAGTGAAAGGACCGAGCCGGTCCCAGCGCTTGTTGCCGTGTGAGAACGAGCTGCGCTTCTCCTGAGCCGTATCGTTATTGAGGCGCGTGGTGTCCACCAAGCCGAATTCGTGTAAGCACTCGATGAGCTTATGCTTGGCCCATACACCTGCTGCATCCACACGTAACCGATTGAGAACCACGCGATCATTGCGCATCTTCCACTTGGGGACTTCATCGCCTTGTCCTCGGGTGCCTTGTGTGACTCTTGTGATGCTCTTGAGCTGTCTCAACAGCTGCTGAATCCTGCCGTCCTCGTCATTGGAAATGAAGCAGAGATGGACCGGCGGGCCATCGCTCTTCATCACTCGATCCACCAGGAATGTGGCAGCGAACGACATCAGATACTTGGTCGAGTTGGCGCTCGGAATCCACATGCGCGAGCCGATGGTGCCCTCTTCTGCCTGCTCCTCCTCTCTTCGCTCTGCCTCGACATGCCCCGCACTCTGCGTTGCTACCGGTGCTGCATTGTTGTTCATCATCAGGTGATCAACATCAACGATGATCGGCTTCTTGCATCCGCCGCACCGCTCTTCGAAGCCCTTGTCCTCCTTCTTCTTCTTCTGCTTCGACTCCTCCTGTTGAGTCTTCTTCATCTCTTTCTTCTTCTTCTCCTCCGTCGTCGTCGTGCGCAGCTTGCCCTGTCGCTTCTGAGGACGGAACAAGAGGATCGCCACTGACGACTCCTCACGCACTTGCCCGTAGAGCAGTCTGTACACTTCCTCATGCCACACCGCACCTCCCACACTAGTGCCACCATGCATGTACAATTTAATTCAATTTCAATTGAATTAATCTAAATAAGGAAAATTCAAAAATAATTGAATTAATTATTTGTTAAAAACAAAAAAATAGAAGATAGAAATAGGTACCTGTCGAGGTCAACGAAAAAGTAGTGCTGGACACCTCTGCGGTGGTAGGCGTCACCTAGAAAGTGGAGGTGTCGGCTGGCCCTACGCGTAGACGTACTACTGCTACTTGTAGTCCGCTCATCCTCCATCCCACTTCTTCTGTTGGCGGCGGTGACGACCGACGACGTCATGCCAACCTGTTGCACTGTCGGCTTCTTGTAGTCGGTCACCTTCACCTTCTGCATCATGCCGGAGGTCCTCATTGTTGTTGGCCCTCACGTAGTGTTCTTGTCCTTAAGTGCGAGGTAGTGGTGGTGGTGAAGGAGGACGAAGAACACAGAAGAAGGTGATGATGTCCCGCAGCACTGAAATTGTTGCTTTCTGGCTGAGTTACATGAACATCCCATAACAAAAGGCACGGCATTTCGACATTTCGCAAATAAGTCCGTATTCATTTTTCTATATTTTTGGTGATGATGAAACACGTTTGGGAAATTACTGCGTCGCATTCTTTTCATATTATTGCATTTTATCGAGAAATGGTAAGCCACAAGAGCAGTGGAATAATATCGGTAAACAGCAGCAGACCAGCGTGGTGGCAGGTCACGGTGCTGTGCTGCGCTGCCTTCCTTCTCCTCTTCCCCTCCTTCGCGAGCACCGCCCGCCTGCCCCGTGGTGTCGTTGGGAATTACAAGATGGAACAAACCACCTCCTCCCTTGGTACTTCATTCTTCAATTTTTATTTTATTTTTTTGATTTGATTAAATTAAATTAAAAATTGACCATTGTCATTAAATTTGGGAAATGATTTTGAAACAATGAAAGTAATTTTGGAATGAATGTGTGCAGAGGCGGTACGCAAGGAAGCCACGCATGCGTTGGTGGGCGGCCGCCCTACCATCGTCGACTCACAGCCGTCGGCGGCGCTGCCCAACGGCCGTCCGGCGCCCGACCAGCGCCGCTTCGTGAGCACTGCAGTGGACCAGCTCATCGAGAAGTACACACAGAAGATGGTACACTGCCGCTCGATGTCTTGCAGAATGTCGATCAGGTGACGCAGGGCCTGGCGCGCGTTGCGGCTAGTCACTCTTGAGGATTCCCTCTTGACGTGATGTTTGCAGCCAAGGGTCCCCTGATCCCGTCCTCTCTATTGGGTGATGCTCACGCTGCGCTGCCGGAACATGCAGGTGGATAAGGATTTGGCAACATTGTTCTCCAACTGCTTGCCGAATACACTCGACACCACGGTCTTCTTCACCAACGACTCATCTACGATCACCAAGAAAGAGTACCTCACTCTCTCGTCGCTACATCACTTCACGTAATGGCTGGCACTTAATCCTTCATTCATGCTGTGGCTAGGCTGGATACGTTTGTGATCACAGGCGACATTGATGCCATGTGGCTCAGGGATTCAACAAACCAAGTACGTCATCGTGCTAAGCGCAAGCCCTTGCAATGTTGCTTCGTGTATGGAATGCGTCACATCGACGGGAGCGTAGAATTGCTCTTGGGCGCAGTGTGCATTCCTAGATAAATATTGAAGAGGCACACATCTCGGCTCGCGAAGGGCGCATGGATTGGGCACCCTTTGCTCAGTGATCGTGTCACATTCATTCATTCATGTTCATTGCAAGCTTACCATCCTGTGATTGTGCTTGTGTTAGGTCTTGCCCTATCTGAACTTTGTCAATGAGGATTCGCATATCAAGAACATGCTTCGCGGAGTCATAAATCGTCAGGTTTGTTCACACCATCCTTCTTATGTCAATGGTTGCATCTCATCTGCGCTGCTGATGGTAGGTTTTCTCTGTGCTCATCGACGCCTACGCCAACGCCTTCAACCGTGACTTCTCCAGTCCCTCACCATGGATGTCGGACTCCACCACTAAACCCGGTACTCCTCCACTTTCGTTCGAGTTAATCTGTTGATATGCTTAAGAACGATTCTTGCAGGCTTCCTGGGAACTACCACAGACGCTATGACTCTCTATCTTCATGAGAGAAAGTATGAACTCGACTCACTCTGCGCTGGTACGGCTCTAGATCACCGTGACATCTTGTTGTCCACGAATCGCTCTTATGGTACCACTCTTGTGCAGTGATGAAGCTTTCCACACAGTACTACAATCTTACTCAGGACCGAACTCCCTTTGGTGCCGACTGGCTGAAGGCCATGACAACGATTGTGACCATCATCACTGATATGCAGGAGGTACAACGCATAAGGTCAGGTCATTGCCATCATTGATTAAATCCTTCTTCTTGCTTAGGGCTCTGATGAGGAACCATCGCCACCGCGGTACTTCTTCCAGAGACAGACACAGCAGCCTACTGATACGCTCATGCACGGAAAGGGCGCTCCAGCACGACGCACAGGTAATCCTCTTGTGCATTCCTTCTCGCTGCGCAATTGTGACCTTCGATCACTCTAGGCATGAGCAAGAGTCCGTTCCGTCCATCAGATGATGCTTCGACATTCCTCTTTCCGGTACAGCGGTAGCTTCAGTGATGCCCACCTTCGTTCGTTAATTCTTGCTACAGATCGCAGCCAATGCGATGGCGGTGGTAGCTCTACGTGATCTTGCAGCGATGCTTCGCTCGCTCGGCTGTACGCTTTGTTGCTATAACTTAGCGATGGTGCTCCCTCATTCCGAACACCAAACTGCAGATTCCCCTGATCTTGCTGAACGGGCTCAACGACTAAGCCAAGAGATTAACAATGGAATCTATACACATGGCGTTATCACTCATCCCAAGTATGGCAAGATCTTTGCGTATGAGGTGAGCTCCTCTTCCACCACAAAGAATGTTCCTTTATGGTGATCGATGAATTGGCAGGTCGATGGATACGGCAATTCCTATTTGATCGACGATGCCAACGTTCCTTCGCTGCTCGCGCTGCCGTACTTGGGATTCTGTTCGCCTGCCGATCCCATCTATCAGAACACTCGCCGCTTCGTTCTTTCTACCGACAATCCTTACTTCTTTACTTCTTCTCTTGGACCCTTGCCTGGCGGTACATTCTTTATTTTCATGGGCCAAGAACAGGCAGAGTGATTCCACCGTCAATGCAGGAATCGGCGGTCCGCACATCGGTCGGGGTTACATCTGGCCTATGTCGATCATCGTGCAGGTAGGCTACGCCAGCGAACTCCCCTGTTCCTCTTACTGTTCTTCTGATCGATTGTGCTTTGTGATACAGGGTCTAACCAGCACCAGCGATGACGAGATCAAGAATTGTCTGGAAATGCTCAAGCGAACTACTGCCGGCACTGGGTTCATGCACGAGAGCTTCTGGAAGGTACTACTAGCTTAGCCTGTGCGTGTTCCTGGATCAGCAAATTCACGCTTGGCTCCAGGATGACGCAGGCACCTTCACACGCGCGTGGTTTGCCTGGGCCAACACGCTCTTTGGCGAGCTCATTATCACTGTGGCAAAACAGCGTCCACAGCTTATCTTCTTCGGTTAGTACCGTTCGGAGTGAGTAAGAAACACCTTACCCGGACAACTGTACCTCAATGACTTTGCGTAGTGCTATTCGGCCAACACTGCAGATTCCCTTCACATGTCGAACGCTCACATGTCCTCGCCGTGTCGCCTCTTCTTGCCTGCGTAATGAAGTGATAGGTACATTTGCAGCAGTTGGACAGAATGGGCCATCGTAAGAACCAGGCCATTTATTTCAAGCCCAACTCTTTGATTACGTTCCAGTCGGCCATATCGATTGCAGCCCAGTCATCTTGAAATCTCTTGAGTTGCTCGATAGCATCTCTCCTCCGTACTTCCTCGATGAACAGGTTTAGCCCCTCCTCCCTTGTCATCATATTTCCCTTACACTCGCACTCCGTTTTGCGCCCTCGAACACATTTATCTTGGTTGTGGTCGGAGAAGAAGATTCGTAAGCCTGATTCCTTGCGTATCTCCACACATTCATGCACTGCAAATTCAGGATGTGACCATAGAAAGCTATCCTTCTCGTAGTGTAGATTATAGGGCCAGTCTCTGTGAAGTCAACGAAGATAAGGATCTGGTCAAACTCACAAAGAGGGCTAACGTACAATGTCCCGTCTGGCATCAACGTTTTTTCCTCCAGGGCTGTGAGGTTTCCCCTATGAAGAATTGACCAGGTGGCAGAGCTCACGAGTACCGTCTGGGAGAGCTCACATCCATACTCTCGTTCTCCGAGGGCCCACAGTCTAGACCCGTTGGGTAGAATCGACCGAAGAGGTACTTGCAAGACAGCGCATCCATAGCGATTTTCCGTGATATGCTTCTTTGCGAGCTGCTCTTCAGGAAGATTGGTCATCCTCTTTATCAAGTGGTTCAGGTCTACTCCGAACCACGCGAGCGGGACCCCCGCATACTGTATAGTGCAGGCGTTGCCCTTGATGACGAGGCACCCATTTGAAACTGCGTCTTGAATCATATCAAGAAGACTGGTGGTTTGTGTAGCGTGCTGCACGTAGTGGGACTGCCTGACCTTCAAGTCCAACTCGAGTGCTGGGCCGTTCGGCTCGGTCCGCTGGAGATGAAGGTCGCAATCAACATCGACCCATACGATCAGACCCCGCTGGCCGTCAGGCCTGAGAATCAGACCACAATTAGCCCAGGATATGAGAGAGTCGATGACCAAGTCCTTCAACGTCGGGGTCCGAAGAGCACATAAAATGGCGTCGCTGGGTATCATCCTCCTTTGCCAGAGATTGACCATGTTGATGAGCCGTAGGAGAGCATTGGCCGTATTGTCGTCTTCCGCACGTTCACCCCAAGTTGGAAGGTTCTGCTTGCATGCATCACACAGGAACGAGAATGTAGGTCAATCGAGATCACTTTGAAGACAGGGTTACAAGGGGCCGTACCGAAAAGAACGAGTTACACATACGTTTGAGTTCATCCTCCTCGGGGACTGGGGCGAGGTCGAAACCGAGGTCTGCGGTAAGAGCTGGCCGTTCATCCTTGGAAACTGGATCTAAACCGAGGTTTTTTTCGCCTGATAGCGCTTGAGCAGAGCACACCGCAAAAGAGCCGAGCCGGTCGGATCCGAGGCATCCGAGGAGAGCGGGTCGAGTAATTCACTAATGACCCAAGGAAACAGAAGAGTCGTCAAGCCGTGGTCACATAACAGCACCCACGTGATGGCCTCCCGAAGCGACTTATTCGTGCGCGGGTCGAGGGATAGGGCCGGAAAAGCCTTCTGCATGGCGATGCGCACTTCCTGGAAAATCTCAAGTGCCGAAGGCTGATGCGAGGAAGATGATGAAGAAGAACTCGACGGCTTCGCTTGCCCCTCCAAGATTTCTTCCGTCCTTCTCCTCTTTCGTTCGGGCGATGGCGATGATGGCGGGTCCATGACACCGTGGTGATGCAAGAGCGGCAAAGGAATGAAATCAGCAATTGCTTTCTCCGTATATTGCACGACCTCTGCTGTCCGTTTTCCTCCCTCACGTCATTCTAGTTCATTTACTTCCACATCACACTCGCCCACTAGTGGACCTTGTAGTCGTGGTTTGTTCACACCAGAAGACCATAGTAACGTGCCATCCAGTAAGGCAGCAGGAAAGGCGTGGGCGCTTGCTCGCTGAATCCGCTGCCGCCGTTCGGCTCGAAAGGGTCTGCATTCCAAAGCAGGAGCGTGCCTTCGTCCCACGGCAGCACCGGCGGGCGATAGTCCGTGCCGTCCGCCCTGTTAGCCTGCTCTGTCCATATCAGATCGAGCCTGTGGCTGTTTTGCACGGGCCAGTGCACGAGCGACAGCGGCCATCGGCGGAGTGTCCACACAGCCGCGGCCATCGCGTCTTTGTCCGGCTGGTCATGCGTGATTGCCGACGCGAGATAGATAACGTTCCACAGCGAAGAACGGACGGGCCGAATGATGGAGAAGTAGCGAGTCAAGGCGCGCTGGAACTCGGAGCTAAGTTCCGTCGGCTTGGCCCAGATCCAGGTGAAGAAGCACAGGAAGGCCAGCTCCTGTGTTCCCATCACATGACAAGAGGAGGAAGAATCAGATCACGCAATGCACCACCACCGCGAGGGAGTCAAGAAGCACAAGCGAGCATACATCATCGGAAAAGTCGTCATCGCCCGGATGTACATCCTTGGTGTTGACGATGTTGACGCCGTACTGGTGCTTCTCGACCAACTTGCGTATCTCGTTCTGGAACTTGAGGTCGCCCGTCATACGGTACGCCGACAAAAGCCAAGATATGATTTGCAACGAGTTGAGTCCATTCTGATCCGTCCACGAAGTGTTGTGATTCAAGTACTCTGGCGCCCACTTGCCCCTGCGTTGAGGAAGTGGATGAGGACCATCGCTTCAGATGGGAAATGATTTGCGAACCATCTGGTAGGCTTGCCAGTTACGTCGATGAGAAAGAGGCCGTTGTCGACGATGTACGACATTGTATCATTCACCAGACGGAGGGCTCGTTGCTTCTCGTTGGGCGTCTCGGCCAAGAGATCGTACACGATCGGGTACACGAACATGTGGCCGACCACCTCATCCGATGATGTATCGCCTGCACACAGATAATCCAACTCACTAGCTGCAACGAGGTGGATTGAGAGAGAGACTACCTTGCCACACCCATCCAGGGTACGTTGAACTATAATGCCAGTTGGCGTTAGGGAGTGTAGTCTGTTGTACTACCGTACGTGCCATCAGTCCGCGCACGCCTGTTACATTGTATAAGAATTCTGTAATCCAAAGAATTGTGTGAGCCAAAACGAATCGGTGATGATGATCATTCCAGGCATCGATACCCATGGCCTCGAAGCTTCGCCAGCCCTCCTTCTTTGCCTCCGGATCCTGCGTATGCAAGCTTAGTGAAGGCTTCATAGGAGGCGTCGTGCGGTGCAGAAGATAGGGCATGCCTTGGTCACCGCGTATCGGAAAGCCTGAGCGGCGACGTACATCGATGTCCACAATCCCGAATTCTCATCGGCCTGCGCACGCCAGGTGGAGAGGTCACCGAACGAGCCCAGACTGCAGCTGCTCACGTAGCCGAGTCGGTCATGACGCGGTCGGACCATGGCTTGGTAGTGCTCAGCCTTCCTCTTCAAGGTCCACCCGCTCTCCTGCCTGATGATGGCGATGCCTCCATCTGTGATGACCACTGCAGTCTCGTCGGCTTCCGTGTCTCTCGTAACAGCCAAGGAGCGGACACTCTGGCCAGACTTAAATGATGTGCCAGGAAGCCACCTCGGACCAAAGAAGTAGCGCCATTCAGGGTCCTGATCGTCCGGGCTGACCTGCACGACAAGTTATGATGTCCGGTACGTCAAGGGTCAACGCTAGCTGAAGAATGGTTGAGTGAAGTACTGCCAGATGCCGCAGAAGGCCCATCTTGCTTCCAATCCATACAGCCCCGCTTCGTGGAGAATGGTCACTTGATGTGAGATTCACGACTGGAAGCCCATTGGATCCACGCAACCGAGTGGCGGTCAGATCAGACGCCATTACCGTGATGCTCTCCTCGTTAGGAACCCAAAGATTGCCTCGTTGGTCAAGTGTGAGAGACACGGGCACCGCATCCACAACAGCAGGGACCCTAGGCAAGCGGTACAAGTGTAAGCTTCCTCCCTATTCATGCATGCACAGCTCATCACATGGGCGGACGGTACCAGAAAAAGTTCCATCTGTTTCCATTGAAGCGCCACAGCTTGTGCTCTGTTCCTACCCACACTGCCGACGCGCTTTGATCCGCAGCAATCGACACGACTCCAAGACCTTCCGTGGAGTTGACATACGTTATGACGTTGCTCTCGCTCACATAGAACAATCCTGCGCAGCAAAGAGGGAGAGAGAACTCATCAGCGATCATCCTCGTTCATCATCCCACGGCTGTATCGGGTAGGCGCACGCACCTCGATCAGAGCCTACCCACAGATCGAGTCCCAGACCGAACGTGATGGCATTCACCTGCGAACCAAAGGGAAACGCTGTGAAGGAGCATCGTGCATTCCCCAGGCCCGAACCACACATGAACAGACCCGCTGCTCCTGCCGCCACGAACTGCCCTACATTCCATCACACACACATATATCAGTTTCAGTACAACAATATATTCTCAAATTTTCAGAGTAAATTTTCGTTATTTCATCAAATTTACTATAAAAGGTAAATTCGGTTATATATTTCTTTATTCACGAAATGCAAAACTAACCTGATTTGGGGTGGACAGCGGCCCGAGTGGAGGAGTCGACCTTGAGGCCTGTCTGTTGGGACGGGATCGCCTCGAAGACCGTACCCAGGGCGCTCCCTCGCGCGGAGATGGTGAGGCGGTACAGTCCCAAACGCGTCAGCAGCGCGAAGGAACGTACGGCGCTACTCGTGTTTATCGGGTCGAGGGCGACCACTTGGAAGGCGTCGTCGAATGGCAACAGCCGCCATCCTGTAGGGAGAGGAGTGGTGGTGGGGAAGAGGAAGACATGGGAGGTCGTCTGCTCAAAGGGCTGATCCACGAGAACAACAGCCGAGGTTGTAGGACAACAACAAGAAAGAACGAAAGCGACGAATGTACAAAGAACGAAAGCGAAGGACCGCCATCCACGCGCAGTCCTGCTGTCCTCCTTCATGTTGTTGTTTGTTGCTGTGTTCTGGGTGTGGTGGTGTTTGTGTTGGAGTTTTGGGGCGCTGGAATGTGTAGTAAATTTAGTTCACTCATAAAATTACTGACGAATGTGTGTACATCGTTCACATCGGAGCTATGGTGGTGTCATCTGTACACACTCATCAGAGAAGTGGGATCAGAGCAATGGAACCGGGTGCCATGATCCATTGGTGCAGCGCCTGTGGTGGTACAGTACTGCACAGTCACAGTTGTGTTTTCTTTTTTTGCTTTCTCTCTGCTTCTTTCACTTTCTGCTGCATGTCACATTAATCTACTATTGCCACACCTCAATATTGCAAGATCAAGATAGAACAAAAAAGATCATACAACAACTTTCTGCAATATCACATCAGGCATTATGGGGGACATTACAGCTTTGCCAGTTAGAAGGACATGGGTCCCCTGCTGGAGAATGCAGAAGATGAAACTTGACTGATGCATCTTTGAGATTGAAGATGTATTAGCTTAGTTCCATTGGCCAGCCCTTGAAATTGAGCCAGAGGGCCAAAGGGGCAGTAGAATTGTAAGGTCTCTTGATGTGCCTCTGATAATAGAAAAAGGACAGGCTGCATGCATTGGATGAAAAACTCCAGAAATGTGCTGAGATGTGTGTGTAGTGGCACCTTATTGCAATCTGCCCTTGTTATCTTTTTGGCCTGCACTATAGCCCTGTATGGCTGATGTCACTTGTTCATGTCACAGCATCAATTTGTCCCATTCACTTCATACTGTAGTCCACCATTAAAGACCTCCATTAGTGACTGAATGTAATATTGAAGCTTTTAGGCAGCTTACCCTCTCTCTTTGTACACATGTGTTAGAGTTACTTTATAATGTATCATATTCCCTTTTTGATAATTATACTTCAAGATAAAGATTACCACTGCAATTGTTTTGTTGTTATATCTATCTTGAAAAGCTGCCATGCCCAGCTTGGTGGCTATGCTGATGTTGCTGCTGTTGTGGGCACTCATGATGGTCTGTCAGATGCAGCATCAGCTGTTATTGGCACTTGGGTGCTGATTATGAGAGCTTCCATGGTTGTTTCAGCTTTTGCTGTTGTTGTCATTTGAGTGATGCCTGCAGTCTTCTTCATGGCAGTGGTGGGCATGGCATGGGCAAATGGTGTTATATGCTGCTCAGTCTTAATCACCAGCCACCACACAAAGATAGGCACCTCAGCTGGATTGATGCTGTGCTGTCTTTGATGAGCTGCTTTTTGCTCTGCAGTTCTGCATGCTGTTGCAAACACTGCTGTTTCACTGCTTTGCTGAAGGTTTGTAATTCTTGTATGGCATGATTGATGATGAATTGTGTTGATGTGTCATCATAAGGTATATGTTTGAGCTCATTGGCAGAAAACAAATGGATAACCTGTATGGAATGATTGATGATATAACTATTTCACTGCTTCTGCAAGGTTATCCCATTACTTTTCTGCTAATGAAATGCCTTTGCAGAGCACAAGTTCCCATGCAACTTCAACAATCCATGTCCCTTTGCCCTCATGGAAGACATTCTCCCAGTGGGACTTGTGTTCTACATAGGCACCTCATCACAACTCTATTTGTGGTGATGCAATCACCAATAGCCCATCATCAATTGTGTCAAATATGTATTGTTCACATAAATACAAATATATATTGTTCACATCAAGTGTCATCTGTACACGCTATACAGAGAGGAGAAGTTTGCAACCTGGGGCGGTGAGTAACACTTGTACTGCCTCGTTCGTTGTCCTGAGTATGACTGCACATCCGTGATCTGAACATTCAAGCGTTAGAAAGTACAAAATAATAAGTGCATTTTCTCTTTTAAAAAGAAATAAAGTGTTTTGTTGAGCTCCAACAGGAAACAGCTCTCTTACCAGGAAGTCACCAAAGAAGTCAACTAGGTCAAGGGTGAGACTACACAACGATGTCCGGCACCGATGATGCAGAGGACGGCGGAGCTTCCATGGATGGTTGTACCACCACAGGCGCTGCACCAATGGATCACGGCTCACCCGGTTCCATTGTCTGCAGCAAAAGAATGGAAGCTTAGGTGAGTGTCAAAAAGCAGCACCGCTGTTGGGGACATGAGGGCGGAAACAGATGGAGGAGGGCACCGGCACACGAGGGCGACGGAAGGCAGGCTGGAAGGTTCACCCAAAGCACAGAACACCAGCACGAGCACCTCCTCAGGAAGCTCCTCCATCCTGAGGCCCTCCTCTCGTGGTTGGCCGCACGTCGTCATGGTTAGTCTAAGGAAAAAATTGAGAAATTGCGCGAACAAAAAGCGCTTAAATTCTTTAAAGTTCTTGTTCCATTCTCCGCGTGCCTTGACAAGCCAGGCCACAGTCTTCACTCCTTCAGAGTCCAGAGGTACACGTTACGGTCGCGTGAGCCGCACCAAAGGGTATTATTCTCGGCCACCCACAGCATGCACCTAGACCCATCCGGCGGTGTCAGATGCGGACACGTATTCTCCCAGCCAGGGCAAAGTGGTACCTGATGGTTCCTTGGTTCTTCTCATTGCCGAAACGCTCAACTTCCTTTTGTTTACGGGTGTCCCAAAGGACGATTGAGCCCTCCGTTTGGCCACCGCAGACATAAACATTCAATACTTGTTGGCTAGCATTGTAGTGACTGATCCTGTGGTGGACAGTGAGCTTGCTGTACGAGCGATCAAGATATATCCTGATGTTGATTCTAGTACCGAGAGAGGCATAAGACATTACTCTCAAGCGTGATCTCTTTGATCCGCACAATATCGCTCAAGGTAGCTCCCGGACGCCACACCTGTTACACGCTTTGTTAGAAGTCTTAACGCCATAGCAAGATGGTGCGTTGTACTGACCTTAACTGTCATGTCGTTCGAACATGTCCACACGTAGTCGCCCTCAAGAAGGATATCATTGATCGGTCGTGCGTGCGCGTTGTTGACGGTAAACATGTCGCCAGACTGGACACCGCAATCTGCGTGAGCATATTGATTGCCATTGACACAGAGAACCAGCGTACTTTAAGGTTGTAGCAGATGATGTGCGAGTCCCCTCCTATCCATACATGCGTTCCTACCTGAATGCGCCTTGTAAGTTACTGCATCTTGGAAAATGAAGAGAAGAAAGAAGGTAGGTGACCTGTCGCAAAGAGTAAACGCCCGTCTCGGGCAAGTGGATTTCGCTCTCCTTCTTGAGTCTTTGTGCATTCCAGATGACAATAGTTCCAGACAAGTCGCCAGACCACACTTGGACAGCTGGCGAACTGATAGAACGTCAATAGAGTGTCCTCAGTCACCCCGAAGATCGAGGCACACATACCGCGATATGACCAGTGCCAGACATCGAATCACTTTGGTATGGACCGCTGAAAGCTCTGTAATTTTAACAAGCTGCCAAACCGTTAGCCAGCGGTAAAGGCTCATCTTAGAATAGTCAGTATAGTACCGTTTTAGAGTTCCACACACGAATTGTGGGCTCTGCTCCAATCTCATCGGCGGTCGTCCATACCGTGTTCTCAACCAGAATCATAGATTGCATGCGACCTCTCTTATCGCTTGTCCGAATCCCAGCTACCTGCATGCCAGTCTGTGCATTCCATACGCCGATGTTCCCATCCGCTCCACCGCTCCATACCTGCACAGAGTTGATAAGAAAAAACTCTTTGGCGTGATCAAACCAAACAAAGCTACCGTGTCGTCAACACGTAGTAAGCATTGGACGGCTGACGGGAAGATTTGCTTGTTCGTCCAGCTCAAAGTTTGACTGAATTCGAAGATGCGATCCTGTAACCCCTTTTCTTCGAGCTCCTGCTTTTTTCGTTCCTGTTCTTGTTTTATTCGAAGCTGTACCAAACACGACCCGACGCCAATATTCAGTCAGACAGCATGCACAAGAGTCGAGAACTGGTGGAGTACCTCTAGAAGCTCCACCATTTTCATATGGCTCTTTCGTCGCGCTAGATCAAGTGGTGTCTGAAAGACAAGTTCACACAAGATCAACACAATGTCGAACCCTTAAGTGGAGAAGATAAGAATACCTCTCCCCTCTGATAAAGCATGAAGTCGAATGGCGCGTGATGAAGAGGAAACAACTATGTCAGAATGGATAATGCTGGATGTGTTAAGGACTGGCAACCACGTACCGCCTGAATAATATATTAGTGATTAGCAGATAACGGGAAGTTGAAAGATTGTGGTACCGTTTGAGCGTTAATGTTTGCGCCAAAGTCAAGAAGCACTCTTGCAGTTTCTGTGTGCCCTTTCTCGCATGCATAATGAAGAGCGGTCTGCGTGTGTGAGAGAACACTAAGGTTGATTGAATTGCCCAACACAAGTTAGGGTGTAAGTAGTGTACCCAGTCCCACTGCACACAAAAGTGCTTAGTAAGATAAATTGTTTCAATGTGTATCCTCAAGAAAGGCTCTTACCGCGGGGGCATTGACCAGGGCTCCCTGCTCGAGTAGAGATTGCACCATAGTGGAGAGACCCCACGTGCTTGCCCAATGCAACAGCATCTGCAAGATCAAACGCACAATATCATCAGCATCAGATAAGGATTGCTGGGATGAAAACGCAGTACCCTCTGCACGCATCAACCATTCCATTCCATTCCATTTCATTGGCGCACGACACCAATTCACACAAAGAGACTTTCGTTAGTCATGCGGTCCCTGGTTTACATTTATTACCGCTATGCCTTGTTGAATCATACGTACTCCCTGCACATTCATCAAGCGAATATGTATGAGCATTCAAGATAAGAGCACATATTCATCATCTCATTGGCATGTACGTACTTGCTTTACTCCCACAGGCGCCGTCAGCAGCAATATAAGGCAAAGAAATGTCAGTTAAACATAATAACAAATTATAAATTTATATTATTTGATTTTAAATGGATTATAAAATATAAATTTTGCAGAAAATGTAGAGAATGCAAGTACGTCGTCATCGTCGCGTCGGTTAACGTTGTGTGTGCCGCGGCTGAGGAGGGCGGCGAACTCTACGTGGTCGCCTCGGCGCATGGCCAGCCACAGGGCGTCGTGGGTCAGCTCCTGCGCTCGTCCGCTGGCCTTACCGCCCTCTCCATTCGCGCCCAACCTGGGTGACGAAGAAGGAGAGGGCGAGGAGGAATAAGAGGTGGGCGCAGCCAGAAGAGCTGCCTCCTCCTTGTGTGGGTGCTCCATCCTTCTTGCCTTTTCCTTTTCTTTTCCTTCTTTTTCTCCTTGATATGTTCTTGTCTGCATTTCATTTATCATTGCATAAATTCCTATTGTCAAAATTTCGGAAAAGCCGTGGAGAAACGCGAAATGAGCGAGAAAATACTCCGAATAACTTTAGATTACCTACCGAGAAAAACAAAAGGAAATTCATTGCACACGCTTCCTCTTTCCTCATTATTGACACAACTCAAGGACGGAGGAAGAACATGGACGTGCTGTGGTGGAAGGTTGCCAGCATCTTCATGATGCTGGTGCTGGTGTGGATCGGTGGGTTCCTGCCCACACGTCTCCAGTCGCTCTCCGCCCACCGACGCCAGTTCGCCCTCGGTGTGGGTAACGCGTTCTCCGGCGGCGTGTTCTTGTGCGTCGGACTCATCCATCTCCTGCCGGAGGCCGCCGAGGCGATCGAGCATCTGGAGTACTCCTTCAACGACACCGTACCCATCGCCTACGTCGTGGCCATGGGCGGCTTCATCCTCGTCTTTTGGATCGAAAAAATCCTTCTTTCCACTTCCGACCCAGAAGAGCACCGAGCGGTACTTTTTTGACAAATTAATTTTAAAATAATTTTAATAATTTTAATATTTAATTATTTTATCTGTTGCTTCGCACTTATTTAAATATTTTCTCTTTTCTACAGATTGCAGCGATCCAGTCCTCTGCCGCGGCAAAAGACATGGCGGTCGATGTGTTAGTGGTACGTACGCTAGAATAAAATAATAAAAATAAAATATTACAAATGGAAAATATAGTTAATAAAACTTAGATATATTTTTTCGAAAATTGTGGTTGATGACTGACTTGTGTCTTTGCAATGATAGATTCCGCGTAAGATCATCCCGCACTACCACGCACGAAAGCATAGCAGGTCGCGCTCACTGGATCACAGTACGAGTTCATCGGACCTACCGACGTGCAGCATCAACCTGATCAACCAGCTGAATGAGTAAGATGAATAGATGAAAACACTGTGCGTGTACAAACGATGTTTGAATGCTCATTTGTTGTCCTTTGTGTTGTCACATTCTCAGTGAGGAGAGCAAGTCCAGATCTCAGCCGATCATACCCATCCTGCGGGACACGGTCCCGTGTACGGATCAGCATGAGGATGAAGAATCAGAGGACCATGACTGGAAGCGACGACGAAGGCAACACGAAATAGAGGAACGGCGTGCTCATGAAAACGAGCACGTGCGGTTGCTTAACGAGGCAAATAAAAGCGATGGTTCGTCTTCCCTTATAATGTTGTGGAAAACGATGACTAACCATTTATTCTTTTAGGGCATCACCATCACCACATTAACGTTTCAACTTCGCACCCGTTAGTACCTTACATTTTGGCGTTAGTACTATCAGTCCACTCGGTACCTCGCCTCGCGCTTCTGGGTATCTCCGTCCACTAACTTGAGCGCAGACGATTGAAGGTATGGCGCTGGGTATTGGCACAAATGCAGAGCAGACAATTATCCTTATAATTGCTCTTGCCTCGCACAAGTGGATAGAGGCTTTTGCATTCAGCACCAGCTTCATCAAAGAGGAGGTGCCCCTAAAACGATGGATTGGGATTCTAATCCTGTACTCGCTGATGACTCCGCTGGGCATTACAGCTGGCATCTTCCTATCCGACTTCCTCTCTGGCAATAACGCTATTTTGGCTGAGGTACGATCAGTGGCGCTGAAGATCCTGTATTGCTGAGTACTGACTTTTGGTCGGAACAGGCCATCATGGAATCGTTAGCTGCTGGTTCATTTTTGTATGTTGCACTCGTAGATATCATATGTGAAGAGTTCTCCGAGCCAGGATCACGGAAGAAGAGGTTCCCCCCGTCATCCATTCATGATTCACTGCTTTTCCTCATATGTGTTGTGGCTCACCAGGTATTCTCTCTTCTTCTCGATGGTGCTGGGCATCCTGCTTATCATTGCTGTACTGTTCTGGAATGAACTTGATTGATCCCTTTGGTGATGGAAGCGAAAAATCATTTTACAGTGGAGTTTCATTGTATAAAGTGAATACTAATACAAAATATTTATTAATTTCACTTCTTTTTTCTTTTTTTATGTTTTGTGTAAATAATCATGTTTTCTGCTTTTCTGATTTATGCATATTCTGAATTCTTGAGCTGCCCAAAACATTTCCAGTAAAATCTTCTTTCAATTTATTGATAAATTTAAAATGGCGATGATGATGAGGGAAGGTGGCAGAGATGATGTCACTCTCCCTGCCATGCCTGCCCTACAACACATGAAGGAGGAGGCACATGAAGAAGAAGAGGACGAGGCCAAGGGTGATGAAAGCTTTGAGGACGAGCTGGTGTCTGAATTGACGGCAGCCACCGCCGCCATACCCAAATCTTCATCCAGGTCATCTTCATCTTCTGCATCTTCAGCCAAGAAGGTGGAAATCGTGCTCGATCTGACTCAATCCGAGAGCGATGACGATGGCGATGACGATGCTGATGATGATGATGAAGCTGTGCATCTACGGATGGATCAAGATGGTGAAGATCATCAAGTAGAAGTGAAGAACCAAAGTGAAGGTGAGAGTCAACTCGAGGATAGCTACAACTGGTCGCTTGAAGATGACGACGATCCAGAAGAAGAAGACGACGAAGAAGACGATGAAGAGGAAGAAGAAGAAGAAGAGGAAGAAGTTGACCTCAAAGATGAAGATGATGACGACGACGACACGTCGGTTCAGTTCAACTTCCGACCGCTGGCCGAGCTGGGCGATCAGTTCTACATCAACCACCAGAAGCAGCAGCAGAGGAGGACGTGCCCGCGTGATGCGCCAAAGGCGTACGAGGCGTTCCTGCAGGCGAGTCTTGCTGAGTTCGAGGACGACACCTTCCGCGAGCGGCTGAGCGACTTCTTGACCGACGTCTGTCAAGGACGAAGAGGAAGAAGAAGAGGAACAAGTAGAGGAGGAGGAGCAAGAGAAGGAAGCGCGGAACAGACCGGGCTGCGTGCGAGCCATGTGCATCGGATCCCGGCGAAGCCGGCCCAGACGGTGAATGTACGGCGGATGCCCAACGGCCAGCGACTCACGCCAGAGGTGGAGCACGCGCTCGAGCGGCAGAAGAAGACCGATCTGTACTCACATCAGTTCGAGGTTCTTGATCGTCTCTTCACACCGCTCCGATCTGCACCATCTTCATCTTGGTCATCTTCGTGGTCGACGTCATCGTCATCGATGACAACGACCACAACAACGCAGTTGCGGCGATCAACGGGAAGTATGGGTCAGGGAACAACAACGACAACAGGGAGCGGAGGTACTGTTTATGGCCGCGATGTGATCATCACCACGCCGACGAGCTCGGGCAAGTCTCTATGCTTCAACCTGGGCGTCTTCGAAAAGATCTTACGTGCCAAGCGGAGCGGCAAGTCCGTATCCGGTCTCTACCTCTTCCCGCTCAACGCCTTAGCGAAGGATCAGGAGAAGAAGCTTTTTGAGTTCAATCAGGAACTGCCCGCCGCTCACCGACTTAAGATTGTGATCATGACGGGTACCACCTTTCCGAGCTGGTACAATGATTGTTGTGCATATGCTCTGCTAACCCATTTCGTGCTGTGCGATGTGAACCCCTAGGCGAGCTGAAGACCGAGGACAAGGCCCGTCTCTTTCAACATGGCCCGCCTGATATCCTCGTGACGAACCCTGAGACGCTTCACTATCAGGTAAGGATGGGGTCTTCTTGCTTTAAGGCTGATCTTCAGGCTGAAAGTTTCCATCCTTGACAGCTGTACAGAGGGAGGAAGGACCAGAGACTGTGGCTGCACTGGCGAACATACCTGAGCAGACTTGGAATCTGCGTACTGGTACAGCTGCACCATATCAGGTTTTCTGTAAGCACTGCAATGACGCCACTACCACGCAGGACGAAGCGCACACGTATTCTGGAATCTTTGGTTGCAATGCGAGCAACCTCATCAGGTCTGTGATGCTAAGCCCCAACTTCGCTTGGATGACGATTCGCGCACTCATGCTCTCTGATATGTAGGCGGTTGTATGTGGCTGTGGACACCTTTGGTGGTGATTCTGACCAGATACAATTCATCCTCGCATCGGCCACCATCGGCAATCCTGTTGATCTCGCTTCACGCCTTTTGCATCGACCGGCTAACCATGATGGCGAGGATCGCATAGCCTGGATCCAAGATAGTGGCGCCTACCGGCCAGAAAGGTTTTGTCTTCTATCTGACTCTTTGATGGACCAGCATTCATACGCCGCGTGATACAGGGCTATTGTCACATTCGAATCACAAAGTCAACTGAGGGTTGCGGCTGCCGCTGTGATCAACTCGTGGATTGGCTTGCAATGGCGTTCGCTCGTGTATGCCTGTCTCTCAATGCTGCCTTTCGATGGACTCAGTTGACCATTCGCAATTGCAGATTCTGCAACACAATCGATAGTGTAAATAAGCTGCGCTTCTATATCCAGGAGAGATTTGGCAAGATGTCAAGTAAGGTGAGAACCTACTACTCCTCCATGCCAGTCAGCGCCAAGGTACACCGAGACTGCTCCATTCGGCCTAACTCAGGTCCGTCATACTTAGTTTGTGTCTTCAGGCACAGGTTATGCGAGATTTGGAATCTGGCAAAGTCCTATGTATTATCTGCTCAAATGCCTTGGAAGCTGGAGTACTTCGTACCTTCCTTCTCCCAGCTTTGCAGTAAGATTGACCCCTCCCTGTTCCCAGCTCGACATTCCAGGACTGGACGCTTGCTTGATGTTAGGACATCCCGGCAGCAAGATGTCCTTCTGGCAACGCGTGGGACGTGCTGGCCGAACACAGCCCGGTACGAAATGCTTGCCAGCTCTTCGTTCTTTGTAAACATTCCTACAACACACATGTTTGCACATTCAGGGGTGGCCGCATTCCTGCCATACGCTGTTGCGCCTCGCGATGTCTACTACGCAAGTCGGCCACGAGGTACATACATCATGAACAAGTCGAGCCGTTTTCGACAGTACTCACCTCTGCTCTCTCGTTATGCAGTGCTACTGAGTGAAGAGGTCGAGAAAATAGCATTCAATAGCGACTACCCATCTATCCTTCGCAAGCACATATCTTGTTGCGCCCACGAGAGCGATTTATGGTGGAATGAGGTAAGTTGCATTAGTGTCAGAACGCTGTTCTTGTCGCTTGACTTTCGCTTCCTCGCCAGCGTACACGTCGCTTCGGCCCTCTAGTGGAAACAACCGTCCGTACACTGCTAGATGCTAAACAAGTTACGCTTCGTTCCTCAATGACCCGCAAAGGTTCGCCCCCTCTTCATCATCTTCAGTTAAGTTCCTTACGCTCTCTTAAATGCACGCACTGCAGGTCCTGTGGTGCATGGTACAGCACGGCCATGGAGTGTACACAGGGAGGTCAACATGCGCGGATCGGTAATGGATCAGGTGAAGGTAGTCTGGAAGGACCAGGGATACACAGAATTGGAGACGCTAGGAAAAGAGCAAGGTACCATCCCGAGTTAAGATAGAGACATCATCAATACGGCTTATGGAAAACATTCCACGATGCAGCACTCTGGCGAGCCTACCCTGGTGCCATTTTCTACAGTCCCGATCCGCGCTCCGGTAAGGTGAGGAGGTTCGATGTATTGTCACTGGAGCTGGATCCCAAGAATGTTAACAGCCGTGCACTCCTTACGCCCTCCAAGCGCCAATATTGCGACACTCGCGTACGATCGTTCACACTTCGATCGCCCTTCAATCAACTACTAAGACATAGTGATGATGTTCAGGCCACCATTAACGGAAAGGTCGTCATCAAGGAAGCTTGGGGCGAGAAGCTGTTCCAGCTGGAGTTTGGCATCCTGACCATTGAATACGGTACATGCAGATTGCACTTCGCTTGTGATGAATTCATCCATCATTTACGCATCGCGTCAGGTTGGGGTGAGGTTCATTCTGAACTGTATGGCTACGAGGAAAGATTCCATATGAAGGGCGGCTCGCGCTGCGTCTCGCATGCTTATGACAAGCCCTACACGTGAGCCCATCATTAGCATCTGTTCACTTGTGGCTACGATTAATCATAGTGAATGTAGGGATTCGTACGAAGCACCTTACCTTAGGTTTCGATTGTCAGAGGAGGCGCATCTCTACCTCAAAGTGGAGGGCGCTAAACATGGTGATCAACAACGTACGTTGCTGATACAGAAAAGAGGAAAGACAAGAAAACAACGTAACTGATATGGTGCTTTCCACACAGTCAACATCAACGACCTACCAGCCCACCGCTTCCATTCGCATGAGATGACCGCTCTTCACACGGTGGGTTCTCATCGGTGGTGTCGTTTGATTGCTCGAGTGATGGGCTGATCTTCCGATTTCTCTCAGTTCCTTCATCAGCTCACAGCGGTTGTGCCTCTCCTGCTTCTCGCTCCGCATGATGTCCGCGAAGGAGCATATCACGTTGATGCTTGCGAAGGTAGATAATCTAACTGCACCCCTGAGGGCGAAGCATACAAGTACTGAATACGCTTTGGTATGGCAGGATTCTTGGTTGATTCGTGCAGCGGTGGGACCGGCGTCTGCGAGATGATTTACAACAAGTACGTCATGAGTAGAGAGAGACCAGTGCTTGTCATCCTTTCTTCACTAATACAACGCTCCAGTTTTATGCTCTTTGCGAGCAAGATACCTCAATTCGCACGATCGTGCATAGAATGCAGAGAGCGAACCATGCCTGAGGACGCTTCTATGAAGAGCTTGAAGGATCGGTGCATTCAGGTTGCTTACCTTTTGCACCAATGAAGATTGATACTTAACCCACATGTCGGTCTTACAGGCTATTGTCGGAAACTTATTGGATGAAGCAGCAGAAGAGGAGGAGGCCCAAGATAGGCCCATCACGTCGGAACCAAGCCTGCAGGTGTTGCCTGTAGACTTGTTAGAACAAATCGGTACTTCTTGCTCCTTGAAGTAAGGAGGACAATCCTCTTGCTGAGCGATGTTCCTCTTTGTTGTCACAGATAACTACAGACAGGAGTTCTTCCAGCCTTCATTCACCGGCTGCGTGGCATGTATCACGCTCGATCATTGCCCACTTCAGAACAACGGCCTCGCGCAAGGGCTGGGGCTGAAGCTTGTTCCATCATCGGAGTTGTAATTGCAAGAGCATTGCGCACCTTATTTATTGATCTCAACTCTAGTCCCGAGGCTTTACGTTCTCTATTACTTACGTATCCCCGCTCATCTGTCCCTACGGGCTGTGGCAGCCCTCCTGCGAGCGCGCACACGAGACCCAATCGAGGAGGATGCTGCAGGAGAGGACGATGCCGAGGACGATGCACCACGCTCAAGTTCAGGTGTCGCAGTTTCCTCATCAAGCGATCCTTCTTCATCTGCAAGGCTATCATCTTCTTCGGAAAGGCCACGCCCTGTATGTCCGATTGACACAGTTCCTGCTCGAGGTCATCGTGTGTGAGGTACCACCAAGCACTCTCTGCCTCACTTTCTGTAGCCGTTCCACGACGCTCTTCCTCCGTTGGGTTCACCTTTTCGGTCTTTCTCCACACACGGTACCTATATCGTCATCAGCACGTTAAAACGGATTCTTTGACGCGTGTGCAGGCTGGTGAATCAACAAGCATATCATACCTCAGCCCGATGTCAGGAGCAAACTGAATCCGATTCCACTTGATCCGCTTCCTTGGTAGTGTAACGCCTTCCTCCCAATCTTTATCCTTTGCCCAGGCGGGCTTCTTTTTGATGTGCCTCACTTCCTTCGAGTCCTCCTTCTTCTCTTCTGAACCTCCATCTTCTTCCTCTCCTTGCTCCAGATTGCCATAGAAGTGGAAGGCATACTCTGTTGCTCGTGTTGACCACCTGCAGGTACGCTGATCAACAAACCTACTCTCTCACTCCCACTCTCGCGTTACCTGAACCAGGGAATGTCCTTGTAGATATACTTTCGACTGCGTGTCAGTGCCAGTTCGAGCAGCGCCTCATCATCCTCAGCTTCAGGTTCTGCGTACTCCCCGTCGAATGGCGGTAGATCGGCTTCCACCTCGAAGGCATCAACAGTGATGCTCTCGACTGCGTTTCAACCCATGATGAGGATTCACCTTCACCGTTACTGCTACGACGCCAAGCGACTACGTACGCTCTTCATGTGGTGCCCGATGATATTCGCCTGCATGAGACGGCCTCTCTGGCGGCTTGACTCCTGCATTTTCTTCATCAGGTTTCTCCTCAAGGGCGTAGCATCTTCCTCAACGAGGGAGTCACCTTGCGCCTGAAGATCCTTGGCCAGCTCCTTGTAATACCGCGCTTCGTCATAGAGGCGAGCTATCAGAGCCTGCGTGAGGAAGTAATGCCGCCCATAGAACATGCGCCATCGCTGCCTGTCGATGAAGTGATCAAAGTCCACCTTGTTCTCCGACCATGGTGCGGTGCCTCCACTCTTGTGATGGTGTGAATCAGAATCATTGATGTGTCATCTCAGCAAGCAAATGCTGAGTACCTCTTCGCCCTGTGAATGCTCGTGGAGGAAAGCGTTCTCTTCGGCCTTGGGAAGTAGCTCTATGGTCTTCCAGCCATCGTACCAGGTACCATCGACATCAACCATCATGAAGTTGCGCGGCTCGCCCACAGTTTCCATGGTCACCACGTTCACATCTTGATACAGCAAGCCATCAGCCGCATTTCAATCACTTCAGTGCATCAAGAACATGAACTACCTTGTATTTTGGTTGAGAAAGAGAAGACCGCCTTGTTGGCTGTAACTCCTATGATCTTGCCGTGCCTGTTTTTTGCGGAGATGATCCTTTCGCCTGATGCAGGCAGGAGCGTGTGAGCACTTCTTCGGAAGCATCGATCAACTTTGACTCACCTTCCTTTGCTGAGCGTGCACGTCGCCGAGTGTAGGAAGGAATGTTGATCACGGCCCTTCGTTCGGAAAGGGCGAGCATGAATGTCGCCAAGTCCAGCTGCACTCCCCAACTCGGATAAGTTTCCTCTTTGAAGGGACAAGCACCGCACCTACCTCCACCTCACATTCGGTATAACGCCACCACCCCTGAGGGTAGGTAAGTACGGGGATAAGCACACCAGGGAGACCAACACTGCCAAGACGCAAGGCTGACCTTGGCTTCTTCGACAATCGGAGTGATATCTTGCGTGCGATCCAAAATGATCTGGAGGGTGGGATCCTCTTCAATTCTGTCGAATGGATTCTGCATGGCCGACCGTAAACCCCTTCCAGCCTGGTCCTTTCTCTTCTTTTGTTTTGTATTGTCTGGTACACTCCTTCAACCCCAGTGCTCAGCCTCCTCACGGCATGACGGACGGTGCCCCAGGAATAACTCGTCGAAATCTAGCGCATTCCTCTCTTTGCATTTCGTTTTCGCTTTCGCTTTCGTTCTTCGCCAAAGGAAAACACGAACAACACCAAAAGACTCACACGGCGTCTTCAATGTCGATGATGGAGGTGGATCTTCGTCTGGTCTTCTTCTTGGGTGTTGTCACCTTTTTTGATGATGTAGAAGTGCCGGCACTGTATCGTCGCGCTCTCTTGGCTTTGGTTTCAGGTTGGAAGTCATTATTGTCATCTTCTTGGCTATCGTTGGCCTTGCGCTTGGTCTTGGATGGTGAAGTGTCCGGCAGGTCTGGCTGCTTCTTCTTATCCTTCTTGCTCTTTTGATGCTGTGCATCCTCCTCCTTTGCTTCCTTCTCTTCCTCGTGGTATTGTTTGGTAAGGCCCAGCTCTTCTTCTTTCAGCAGAGTTTGACCATAGCGACAGTCATCGCGCAAGAAGCACTCCCCGCACTTTGGTGAGCGTGCTTTACATACCTGCACAGCATAAGCAGTGAGAAAAAGAGTACAAGAAGTGGAATGTCTCCAGTGGTCTCTATACCAGCTTCCCGTGTCGAATGAGCAGAACGTGCATGTCGCGCTTTATCTCGTCGGGCATGGTTGAGTTCATAAACTCATAAGTCTGCTCCCGCGTAGTTCCACGAACAAAGCCTAGAGACAATTGGGGTTAGAGTGGATTGCCGAAGAGAAGGCAAAAAAGCTCTGTACCGAGCCTAGTTGACACTCGATGCACGTGTGTATCAACTGGGAAGTCGGCCCGTTTCATGTTGAACATGAGCACACACGACGCGGTCTTTGGCCCGATGCCCTTGTACTTCGTAAGCTCTTGTTTGACCTCTTCAGTGGGCCGCTCACGCAGATGCTCCAAAGAGAGTTCACCCCTTTCCTTGAGTATTTGATCGAGCAAACCTTGAATGATGACACTCTTGCGTCTGCAGTGAATGTAAGACACCAGCTAACTGAGATATAAGGGAAGAAGTACTGAGCCAATCCTCCAGTTCGAATGACCGCAGCAAGTTCAGATGGCTTCGCAGTTCGCACGCGCTCCCAATCCTCTGCAGAACTACAGTCAGAGCACACTCTAAGTTTCACTATTTGAGCGTTCTTACCGTTGTAAACACGTTTGAGATTTTGCCATGCCGCTGAGGAGTTGCGGTCTGTCGTGTTCTGCGATAGCACAGTACTGATAACGCTCGCTAGCACTGTCTTCTGTCCTCCACATACTGTCTTCTGCTTCGTCTTCTCTTCGCTTTCCTGAGATGCAACATCGCTGGTTTGCTGCTCCTTGACTTCGCCGTTAGTGCGTTCACCTTCGATCTTGATATCTATCTTAGCTCGCTTGCTTCGTGATGGATTGCGACGCGGCTCCTGCTTCTCCTGCTTGATCTTATCCTCCTGCGATTCCACCTCTTCCATTTCTTTCTCTTCCTTCTCAAGCTCCTCTTGTTCTTCTTCCTCGCTCATCTCGTCCTTTTCGTCCTTCTCCTTCTTCACCTGTTTCTCTCGCTTGAGCTGGCGCTGGACTTCAGTCTTGGGCGGCAGAAGCCAGCTCGAAGGATAGTGCGCGCGCAGCTTGCGGTGCACCGTCCGATAGAAGTCCTCCAGCTCGGCGTCCGTGCGGCCGCCGGCGATGTCGTGCACGCGGCCAGACACCACCTGCTGCTTCGTCTCTTCTCGTTCTTCCTCTTCTTCCTCTTCCTCTTTCATCTCCGTCTTCACCTGCACCAGCGGCTTCTCCGTCTGCTGCTCTCCCGCACAACTCGCCATGGTGGTGGTGACCAACAACGTCCTCTGGCTTCCAATCAAGTCGTAGCGCGTATACTCGGGATGCCAAAGATGGCGCTACACGGATGAAAGTTGGGGCTGCAGATTGATCATCAACATTGTAATTTCAATAATTTCAAAACAAAAAACAAAAGGGATGAAATTACAAATCATTAAAAAAATGATTTGTTTAGAAAAGGGAAATGGAAGAAAAATAAGTACAGGCGATGTGGTCGTATATGGCTGGAGATGGCAGTCCCCAGGTGGCCGTGCGGATAGGCTTCACAAATATGGTTATGGTGCGATCATAGATGAGTACGTACTACAGAACCTCTCCCACGTCATCTTGCGCAGATCTTTGTGGTGTTTTGATCTCCTTTTCAATTCTTCGAAATATTTGCAATTCACAAATTCCCCAAATATTTGCTGCGATTGAAATGTGTTTCAAATCGCCGAAAACTTATTACTGGTCGACATCGGCGAATCTGGAGAAAACAAAAAGAAATAAAAATCAGATCGCTGTGTCCGAGAAAAATATCGATTTATTTTTATTTGCAACCGAAACAAACATGGCAGCGGTACCCGAGGGCTACTCCACCACTCGCGATGAGGCCACCAAGGACTTCATCCTGCAGCAGACCATGTTCCGCGTGAAGGATCCCAAGGTGTCCCTCGATTTTTACTCCCGCGTTCTCGGCATGAGGTGACTGTGCACTCCTGTTTTTTTTTTGGATTTATATGTTTTATTATGTACAATTTATCTATATAACGAAAGTGAAATATATGAACTAAAATTCACTTTGTCCTGTGGCAGGCTGCTGAAGAAGCTGGACTTCCCGGAGGCCAAGTTCTCGCTCTACTTCATGGGTTACGTCGACGAGTCGGCCATCCCCACGGATGAGACCGAGCGCACGAGGTGGCTCTTCAACCAGCCCGCCACGCTTGAACTCACTCACAACTACGGTTCGTGTGGCCTGTGCCACTCTCTTGACGTCGTTGCAGACTTATATTCACACTTGGATGCATGTAACACACAGGCACTGAGAACGATGAGGGCTTCAAGTACCACAACGGTAACTCTGAGCCGCGAGGTAGGTCACTGACTTGGCTCCTTACGTCCATGCTGGAATTCCTGATCGAGTGATGGTGACTTTGTACAGGTTTTGGACACATCGGTATCGCCGTGCCGGATGTTGACAAGGGTACACTCCAGTCGTGTCTCGAGACACACCCTCCGGCCTTGAACAGTGGGTCTCTTCAGCAGGTTTATCACTAACTGCCTGCCTGCATTGCTTGTTTTCTGGTGCAGCATGCGAGAGGTTCGAGCAGCTTGGCGTCAACTTCGTGAAGAAGCCCAACGATGGCAGGATGAAGGGTCTGGCTTTCATCACTGATCCTGATGGCTACTGGATCGAGATCCTCAGCGCCAACAACATGGCTCGTTCATAAAACATTTGCTCTTCGTTTTGTCTTTCCCAAATTTTTGGTAAATAGGAAATACATTTCCTATTTATCAAATTTTTTCGTAATGCTTTGAAATTAGTTAACTCCTATCGCCGGTACCTGAAGATGAGAAAGAGGACGGTCTTCCTGGTCATCTTCTTGGTGGCCGTGGCTGCAGTGCTGGTACGTGTGGCCGCCACCACTGAGATCCTTTTTTACATCAAAGTGGGCCTTTGCTGATCTTCCTGGAGTAGTCACGTGTGGATGCGGCGGACTCGCGGAACAAGGTGGGTCTGCTGCCCGGCCTTCGTCATCTTCCCTCCTTCCAGCAGTGGACTGGGTACCTCGTCCCCAAAATAAAATAACTACAAATAGGACTTGATTTATTTGGAATTTCGAAAATGTTTGCTAATTTTTATTTTGGAAAAGGTACGTAAACGTGCGTCCTGCGAGCGGACGGCACTTGTTCTACTGGTTTGTGGAGAGCCAGAGCAACCCTGCACGCGACCCTGTTGTGCTGTGGCTCACTGGCGGCCCAGGTCGGTTCTTGTTGCACTCGCTTCTCCATTTCCCTAATGCTGCTTGTTATTATGATGATGATGAATGTTGTGATCGGGATCAGGATGTAGTTCGATCTTCGCCTTGTTGACAGAGAACGGCCCGTTCCGTGTGGCGGATGATGCCTTCACCCTACTGCCGAATCCACATTCATGGAATGCGGTAAGCGAGAGCTGATGCTGAGGTTCTCTGTTTAACAGTAAGCCTGACTTGTCTGACGCATCTCAGGCTGCCAATGTGATCTATGTGGAATCGCCTTCTGGCGTAGGCTTTTCTTATGCTGAAGATGGTTGGTCCTCTACTGGAGTGCAGCATAGACTGTGAAGCTAACTTTCCAGCTTCTCCCTACCTGTACAGGTAACTACACAACGGGAGATTCCGCCGTGGCAGAGGACAACCTCCAGTTTGTCCTGGGCTTTTTCAAGCTGTTCCCTGAGTTTGCCAAGGTTTAGAAGAAAACCAGCTTGATGTCATCAACGGAATGGATATCGCTTACCCATTCTCTGCAGAATCCATTCTTCGTCGCTGGCGAATCGTATGCTGGACACTACGTGCCGCAGCTGGCGGAGCAGATCTTTGATAGACCAGAAGGCAGGAATGTCAACCTGAAGGGCTTCATGGCCGGCAATCCTTCGACGGACTGGAACATCGAACGTGCGTACCTCATCATCCACTCATCATGTAGGGTGTTCTATGCTTACTGAGGCCTACAACCCACAGCTGATGCATACTGGCCATTCATGGCTTACCATGCATTGATGAGCACCAGCGACTGGCGCCAAGCTCTCCAGGTAATGATGTTACTTCACTGTTTTCGTCCCAGTGTTGAGTATCTCAATTGTGTTGGGGCAGGTATGCAACGGTACCTTCCAGCACCCGACTTCAACGTGCTCTCAAACGTTGGATCGCATAAGGAAGACCTTCAACAGGTACCCATACACTCGATGTGCCCACATGATCGGTGGTCCTTCTGATATCCTCAAACTCTAGAATCAACCCCTACAATATCTACGCTCCGTGCATCGGAGCGAGCGACCCTTCTGGCGGATGCCTAACGCAGCACATTGCCATGTCGTACGCCGCCGGCAAGGAGCTGGCATCATCGGCGGAGCACATTACTACGATTTTGGGTACAGGTCACTCCATCTTCAGGATCGGTCTTTGCTAACTCCTTCCTTGTGGACATCAGGAAGTCAAACATTCATTCCATGCATCAATGTGAGCGCTCCGCGTACGTATTGCCGTTTGATTTGTTGGCCGGTATTCCGTTCTGATCGTCCTGTCCTATTCCAGAGAAATACGTCCAGCGCGGAGATGTACAGCGAGCGCTCAACGTTGTGGCAGCATCACAGAAGTTCGAATGGACGGCGTGTTCCGATCATCTGAACTACACGCAATACGCAATCAGCGTGCTGCCCATCTACGCCAAGGTAAAGTCCCTGACTCATGGTCCGTCACGGAATTAGAGGGCTCATTCGGGACAGCTCTGGCGCGCAATGCGAGTTCTCGTGTACAGCGGGGATGTGGATTCGTGTGTGCCGTACTTGGGCACGGAGCAGTGCGTGGATGCCCTGAATCTGCCTGTTATTGAGTCCTGGCGAGCGTGGATCGTCAATGGGCAGGTATGTCTGCTATGTACCGCTCTCTTCATCGTTATCCTCACTAATGCATTGACTTGCTCTAGGTGGCGGGATATGTGAAGGTCTTAGGAGGCTCCGCTGAAGGTCCCTCACTGACCTACGCAACAGTCAAGGAGGCTGGGCACATGGTTCCTACCTACAAGGCACGCCACTGCCTCGCTTTGCCCAATCTGGACTTACTCTCACCCTTATTCTCGCCTGCAGCCTGATGAAGCATTTGCCATGTTCAACTCTTTCATTGCTGGCCGACGCTTCTGGTGATGATGTTTGTCAAACTGCTCCTGATCAAAGGATTGTTTTCATCCTCTCACTCAAGTGAGCGTACTCACCACTATATTAATCAAATGCAGAGGTTCTTCATTTCACTCTGATCAGAACGAGTCTCAAGATTGCTGCAGGGTCAACACTCTGGCACCATCGCACGAGGGCACGCAGCGCTGACTCTCCGGACACTCACTGAAGCCGGACAGGACTGTGCTGGGGATATCACGGTATGCACCGTGCACATCGGGATAGCAACCTGCGCCATCTGCATAGCGCGTACCGGCAGGGATCACAATAGGGTAGCAACCTCGGGCATCGCGGTAGAACCACTCACCACCGACGGCCCTTGGGCAGCATCCATCCATGTCAGGCACGTAGCCGCCCTCACAAAGTTCAAGTTGCCCTGATGGTTAAGTGGTTGTGGATGTCCGATCAGTCCGATCAGTCCGATCAGTCCGACCGATAACATAAAGCAGGAAGAGCACAGTAGAAGACAAAGCACGTACGTAGGGGTTGCACGCAGGAAGCAAAGCACTTCTGCTCGACCGGACACACCACGGAGCTATTGAACCGACCATCAGCATCAGGGTAGCATCTGATGGTTGGAGGAAGCATGAGTTTAACAGCTAGAAGTAGGCAAGCGCACATGGACACAATGTGGAGGTCTTACCCTCTGCCGTCGGGCCAGAAGGCAAGACCGTTGATGACGCGGGCGTAGCACCCTCGCCCATCACGGTAGAGAGGCCGCCCTTCCCGTGTGAGCAGCGGGCAGCACCCACCAGCGTCTGTGGGATGACCGCCAGGACACTTGTCCTGGTTTGAGTACGTCCATGCTTGAACCGCGGAAGCAACCACCAGCAGCACCACAAGTACTTCCTTCCAATGTTGACTTCTTGTCATGGCGTGCTTGCGTCTCTGTTACCTTCACTCCTTATCTTCCTCTGCAGCTTGGATGGAGGAAGACGCAAGGGTGAGTTAGTTCACCATAAGAAGTTAGCTTGTTGGACGTCACATCATGGGCTACAGGGAGAAGTGCAGCAGGAACGGCGTTTGAAAGCAAATATATGTTGGGAGTATGATAGCCAGGAACAGGTACAGTATTCACGGATCAATCATGTACAAACGCAGGAGCCTTGCTTGGCCCCTGCTGCTGGACAGGAGAAGCTTGTTCAGCAGGCTGCCTCCTTTCAAGCGGTTCTCTTCTCGAGAGCGACTTGAATCGGACGCCAAGGAGTGAGGGAGAGAAGGTTCACAGATTCAATCAGCTGCCTCGGGGTGGTGTCTGTATGGAGAAAAGATAGATAAAAAATCATCAGTGAATGTTGCAAGAGCACAGTTCGCAGTGGCAGGTGAACGTACCAGCAGGCATGTGGATGGTGTATCTCCTGATGAGCTTCGCCAGGAAAGTTATGGCCTCGACCTGAGCGAACTTCATGCCCAAGCAGCTCCTGCGGCCAAGCGAGAAAGGAATCCAGGCATAGGTCGGCACTGGTGTGCTCACGCGGGGATCGAAGCGCTCTGGGCGGAACTCGTCGGGATCGGGGTAGTATTTAGGGTTACGGTGTGTGGCGTAGATGAAGATGTTGGACCTTATCTGAAGAAGAGTGTCACCGTCACGGTCACGCTTTAGGACTGATGAGTTGGTTAAAGCTGACTTACCCCTGGACAGATGTTGTAGTCCAGCACTTTGGTAGGCGCCAAGCAGTCCTTGCCGACTCCCCATACCGGGGGGAACATGCGCAGAGTTTCCTTGAATACGGCGAGGGTATAGACCAACTTGTCAAAGTCGTCGTAGGTCGGCTCCCTATCGGGGCCCAGAACTTCCATCACTTCCTTGTACATCTTCCGAAGTGAAAAGTTAGATTGTTATCCTAACCAGAGTCAGAGATCGTGACTCGACGTACCTTCTCCTGCACATCAGGTCGCTGGGCAAGCATAGCAGCGCAGAATGTTGTGGAACGAGCAGTTGTCTGAAGTAGAAAGAAACGCCACCCTGGGTGAGACGATGCTGCTCTACTCTGACTCAAGTAAAAGAAAGAGCGCTACGTACGTCGTGGCCGGCAAGCACGAAGACGAACGCATCGGAGAACACTTCATCCTCGGTGAGAATGGTTTTAGAGTCGTCCTCCATCGATTTCACAAGTAACGTGAGAAGGTCCTTGCGCAGTCCGAATTCCTCGAACTTGGTCTCATCCTGATCCGCGCTCTTGATCTTCTGAAGAATGGCCCTTCTGGAAGCGATGATCTCCCTCAGATGATTGGCGAAGTCCTGGAAAGCGACTCCGATCTTGTTGTAGCCCCACAATGTGAACTTGAGGAACCTTTTGAGTGTGAGCCACATGATGAGGTACCTGCAATGAACTGGCGTGTTGGCATACTTGTGCATCACCACAGGATGAGTAGTACAACGTACCTGGACACCATGTCCAGCGAATCGGTGAAGCAGTAGGTGTACTTGCTACGATCGAACACAGCGTCGATGGTGTCCTTCCACTGTCGGCCGAATCCTGCCCAGGCGATGATCCTCAACATGTTCTGTTGTTCGAAGCCATCACATGTGAGCGTTCGCCCTGATGAACAGTTGCATAAACACAAGTGGAGGACACCTACCCTGATCATGTCGTCGCCGAACCTGACCTGCATGCGAGGTCCCTCGTTGCCAGACTCCTCAGCCTGCTTCTCCCATTTACTGAACAAGTTGTTGGCCTCCACAGCCGTTGCATGGGCCACGAGACGCAAGTTACCCGTGGAGAAGGCCGGCGCGCAGAGAGTTCTGTTGAGGGATACCAGCCGCGTGTTACATTAGCTCACGTGTGTCCTGTTACGGGACCCACAGACAGTATATACTGAAAAGAGCGTACCGGTGGCGCTTCCACGTGACGTAGTCGGCGGAGGAGATGATGTTGTCCGAACCGCCAAGACGAAGAATCTCATAGTCACTCTGAATCTTAGGGAAGTTGTCCTGCTGCTTGAGTGCAATCTCCCTCAGTGGTTCCTCGTCACTGCAAAGATAGAAAAGTAGCGAAGCGTTGGTGAGTCAACGAGCAGAAAACCTGCCTCGGAGTTATTCCTGTTGGTTCCAACGTGATCCAACCACACGGCAGCGCTAAAAATGAAACGCCCACTGGCCTTTTTTTGTCGAAAACGCGCGTTGGCAACGGTAACGTACTTGAAGAATACCTCGGCCTTGCCGAAGCTGGCGAACCCGATGACGCGGGCTCCGGTGGTGGCGAAGAGCTTGGTGACGTCCTCGTGGATGGTGAGGACGCGGTAGGGGAACAGCCATCGAAGGCTCGTGCGGGGAATGGCGAACAGGAGCGGATGGTAAAAGTACAGCGGCTGGCTGATGATGTAGATATCCGGACACACCGACTTGAGGAGGTTTATGTTCTTCTGTATCCTTTGTTTGTACCTGTCCAAGAAGTCAGTGAGTGAGAAAAGAACGAAAACGATAAAGAACGAAAAGCGAAGGGACGATAAAGTAAAAAACAATAGTTGAAGAGGGAGAGCTTGGCCTGGCGTACCACATGACGAAGAGCACAAGAAAGGTGACCGCCAGCGTAGGCAAGAGCATAGGTTGGGTAAGGAACCCAACGACCGAGGACAACACGGCCTCAACCTTGGGTATGGCGACCATGGTGTCTACTCGAATGTGGTGCGTGTGTGTAAAGGCTGGTGTTTGTTTCTGAGAGTTGGGTGTAGGTGTGAAGAAGGAGGTCCTTGGTACGGCAGATTATAAAATTGACAGTCGGGTAGCAACGTTAGGTGCAGTGAATGAGGTTCTGGTACGCTGAGTGGGGAGCAAGTTCGACGAACAAAAGTGGAAGCAAAGTGCTACAAGGAAACTGCCAACTTTCTGCGTAAAATGCGTGGATTCACTACCCCAGTCAGAAGCTACGGTAACCGGGTGCCGAAATACATCTCGCAGGCCGATTGGCGATCTAATTTCGGTCGACAATTACAGTAACCTCGACTTTCTGACCCGGATTTAACTTTCGTCGTAGGATCACGTGGCCTCCTGGGAGAAACCGAGGAAACACACCCAAGCGACCAATCTTCGCTTCGAAGATTATCCAAGGGAGATCTGTAGCATGTCTACACAAACAATCCTTCTCGCGATTGGTCCGTGACTTGAACTGGTAAAAGGGGATCCACCAATGGCGTGGTACACTTACGAGAGGTATCCTGGGACTATGTTGGGCTCACCTATTTGAGGTCATTCGCGTGTACCCTATGTGACCTTGCTTGCCCAATCAGGAAGTGGTTGCGCTCAATCCCCTGTTTGGCTGGTGCGCTTGACACGACGTCGGGCAATCACGAGCTAATCCGAGCGTCCACTGTGATCATGCGCCCATTGGTTGGTGCTTTACCCCCGTGTGCCTGTAGCCTGCGTACCTAGGCCCACCAGACCATGTCCGTTGGCCCAGACATACGGTACCGCTGCTGCTATTCACCACTACAGAAAAGTTTTTTCGGTGTACTTAGAAGACGCTTGAACCTGCGTTTTTTCTCCAAACGGCCAAGACAGAACCGTAGTCGCCGAACGCACCTCCAGAAAGGACAAGCAAGACACAACGAGACCCGTACTCAGTACACCTCCTTGAGCCTTTCTATCCACATACCACACGTAGACGACGTTTCTTCTGCGAGTAGCCTACGCTATCTTTTCCTTGGCACTACCACCAACAAAAATACCGAAACACAGCAAAGGGATCCCTCGGCCGCCCATAGGCTAGATAGAGACTCAAGACCTCGCAGAACCAACCGAACAAGCACCCAACAGAAGAAGAAGAAAAGAAGAAGAAGAAGAGCCAGGCATCCCACGTACCGGCTCGACCGAAAGACCTCAACACATTCCAACGACCAGAGAGCATCCCCAAGGAGACCAACAAGTTAGGCCATAGGAGTTAGACAACAGTCCAAGGCACACATACCACCTCCGCCGCCATGGAGGAGGGCTCCCTCTGGGACGTTGTCGTGGTCGGCTCGGGCCTGTCAGGCCTTACCACCACCTACCGCTTGCTCCAGGTACCCCGCGACACTGGATCCAGAAAAAGAACCTCTGGAGTTCATTCCTCCCAAGGAAGACCGCTGACTTAACCCGTTCTTTTTCTGTGATGCATCACCATCAGGCCAAGCCCGAACTGCGCGTGCTCTTGGTGGACGCACTGGACTACTTCGGCGGTCGCACGAGGTCCCTCAACCTCGACAAGTACAACTCCGAGGTCTCCGTCGGTACTATCGATGCCTCTCCCGACGAGGAGGACCTTGCTCGCTAACTCTGCTCTTCCCTCCTTACAGGAGGCACGTTCACACTCTTCCAGCACAACAACATACACGAACTCGCTCAGGAGGTACCTTTCCCTCCTGACACTTCTTCGCACGTGACGAGCGGCTGAGGCCTAAAGTGCCGAGCAGGCTCGGCATTTTTGTCCATTTTTACCATTGGTTGTCTCAGCTCCTTTTAACAAACGTTTCCACGCAGGTGGACTGTTGGCCCACGGAGACGCTGGAGGTCTCGACCATCAACTTTGGCCAGTTCAGCTCGCATCTCCACCCACGAGAGCTGCTCCTCTGCTGCCCGCTCGCCGCCAAGTTGTGCTGGGCCGGGTACAAGATCTTCCGATGGGGAGACATTGACTACTCGTCGCCCGAGGCCGAGGAGCTGGACCGCACGTCCCTCGAGGAATGGATAGAGCAGCAGGACGGCTACCTGGACCAACTCAACCCGAACCCGATGCGCGAGTACTTCTATCTTCTCGAAACATGTACGTGCTTCCCTTCCTCCTCATTTTAACCGCATTGGTCGGTTGCAGTGCAACCAATAGGCTTTTTTCGCGCCTTTAATTACTGACTTATTTTTGTACATCATACACACAGTCCCCGACCTCCGAACGGTCTCTGCCCTTCAGTGCGCGCTCGTGCTGGCCATCCGCGTGACCGGCCTCTACCACAACGGCCTTGAGTTTCCCATCGTACGTCGATGGGAAGGTGGCACGGGCGTCTTCACTCGCGCTCTGGTGGAGAAGCTCAAGAAGTTCCCCAACTGCCACCTCCAACTCAACGCTCCCGTGGAGGCCATAACGCAGCAGTCCTCCAACGATGAGCTCGACCAGAGCCCTGTTGAGGTTCGTCCTTTTTGTCCGTCTTTTCACAGCTGTCCGTGTCGCTCATACGTTCCCTTCACTCCCTCTGCAGATGACCATTCGCAACAAGGAGACCAACCGGAGCGTGAAGGTCAACACCGAGTATGTGGTCATCGCCACGTCGCCCAAGGCCTCGGCACCCCGAAGCCGCGGAGGCAACATCGAGTACACTCCGGCGCTCAAGCCCGAAGCCGAGGAGCTCTTCTCCCACATGGAGGCCTCGCCCACCGTCTCCATCAACATCCTCGTCGTCTACAAGCGGCCGTGGTGGCGAGAGGAATGGTGGAACGGAATGCAAGTGCTTCCTCCCTATGCCGAGCACTCAAGCGACGCCACCAAGTGCAAGGGCGTGTGGGGCAGCGTGGTGGACGGCACGATGAAGGGCGAGGGCAAGCCGGGCATCGTCCGCATCCTCTGCGATCCGCGACGAATCGAGGGCTGGAGCGTCGATGCCATTCAGCGCTCGGCGCTCGACTATCTTCAGTACCTCTTCCCGGGCAAGGAGGAGCTTGTTGACGATCCGGAGCTTCTCCAGGAGATCATCATCCACGACTGGCGCAAGGCCTCCCCCACGCTACCGGGCGTCACCTTCACCTTCCCGCCGACGGGCGTCCTCTCCAAGTGCGGCCACGCGATGACGGAGCCTCACGGTCGAATTCACTGGGGCGGATCGGAGCGATCGGCGTGGGGCTCGGGCTGGATGGAAGGCGCCGTGCAGCGAGGAAACGACGTGGCCCAAGAAGTACTGCTCGCTGCTGGCTGGGTTGATGCCGGCTACGACGTGCGCAAGGGCTTCTGAGACGTCTGTCTCTCGACCGGATCCCGATAGCGAGCATAGTGTTCTAGTATTCCTCCGTTGTGAAGGCCTAAACACACAACCACCAATATTCTGTATGTGAAGACTCGTGCGTTCGCGCGCGTTGATGTATGTAAGAAACCAATAATCAATCAACCCCGTACCTCCGGGATGTATAATACATAGACGATGTTTATCCGACGCAATATTGCCCTACACAACGGTATGCTGAGCATGGATGAAGATGGACAAGCAAGCAACAAAGGGTCCAGAACGCAAAAGAGAGGCTTCACCTTTGCGGGAGTAAAACATGGTTTTACTGTTCGTTCGTGTAGGCCAGTGGTACGGCAACGTAGAGGAAGTCCCGCATCAAGCAACACTGATAGGGCTCGCTCGGGGCCGTTTGAAGGAGAGGCTGCTGTTGCTGCTTGCTCGGCCCACCTGTCGTGTACACGTAACTATGCAGGGATCAGTGTAAGTCGCTGTTCCTCAAGACCAAAGAGCAAGCAACAGGGCTTTACGGCAGTCGGAGGCAAAGGAAGCTGTTGGGTGGAAGAGCAATCTCAAGTCCTATTTCGAAGTTATGCTTGGGACCAACGGCTGTGAGTGCTGCTGCCTCGCTAGCTCCGCCACTTCCCGCTCCCTTTGGCAAGGTGGTGGAAGGTTGGGCAGGAGACCACTGCGACCAAGGAGGCAATAAGTTGCAGTACTCAGACACCCCAAAAAAAAAAGATGACACTAGCGTACCTGAACGCGAGGTCGAAGAATGATACTCTCGGGCTGATTCGGAGTAACAAAGTAGAGTCGCTGGAGCTGTGCCATAGGAGGGACTACCTTCTGCGCACAGCTTGACCCCATGCATGGAGCGTAAAGAGGAATGTCCGAGTTGAGGCGTACGCGTTGATCTCCTTTCTACATGGTTTATGGGGAATGGAAGGAAGAAGTGAACAGGACACATTCGAAGCCAAAGCGGAAACGAGTGAGGAGCGTACATTCTTCATGCGGTAGTTACGGTCGTGTTTGTGCGCTTTGGAAGGAAGAGCAAGAAAGCGGTGTCCGGCAGGACACTCATACTCGAACCCTAGGAGTACATTCACAAAGGTCGCTTGCGGCCTGCGAGACGTGTTAATTCAGATACCTCTTTCACATTCTGAAGAAGTCATCGAAGATACCTTTCCACTTTGTGCGTCGATCCCAAATCAAAGTCGCGGTCGTAGTCACCTTCATAACCGTCACGATCTCTGTCTTTTCGTCTCGGTCGATCAGGCCGATCTCTCCGCTTCATCGGAGAACGAGGTGGCGACAAAGACCTTGAGTGCGCAAGTATTTAGGATTTCACAATGCCACACGGCATAAGCAAGCCCAAGTACCGAGAAGAAGGCGCGGGAAGCGAAGACGAAGCCGGCACGGGGACTACGGACATAGGCACGGAAAGACCGAGGTTGGACGCAGCGACATGGAGGGCGTGTCCCTTGCTCTCGAGGAATTTCTGGCGTCGGTGGAGCAGCGCCAGATTCAATGCAGTTGCTACATTGGTTTCAGCCTTGGGGCCTAGCAAATCGTGAGTTCAACCAAGACTATCACAGCAAGCAGGCAGGGATTCACTGTGTACCGGCGTTGGTCGTGGCAGAAGTTATGGAACCCACCTCATCTGCAATCGCTGCAAACACGCTGGCAAACCCGGCAGCCGAATCAGGAAGTGGGCTTTTGACACCGGGAACATGAATAGCTGGCGTTGAATCTCCTCTAGCACGGACTCCGCCGGTTGATGCCGATGAATCGCGTGCAGTAAGGTGCGAAGTGTTGGGTATCGGGTAGTAGTGGCAGGGCACATTCATGAAGGATAAAAAGTTACCGCCGGAGAGAAAACCGTCAAACGGCAAGCCCACCTCACGACGATAAGCCGAAGCGGGCCCGAGCCTGCACAACGACCTGGAATGGCGATACGTTCGTTAATGTTTGGGGATAGAGATATTGGCGATCGCTGGGCAAGTACCACGAGGGGAATGGAGGCCAGTGCGAGCTTGCAATTTCATTGTCGGAAGGATTCGTCGACAGAGGAAACTCAAAGAGAATGGCTTCACAACAGCAGTCCATGAGGAAGAAGTCGCAGTTGGCCTCCTTCAAATCGAAAGGGTCCTCCCTTAAGGACAGTAGGTCAGCCAAACAACTGATTTTAGTTTGTTCTAAATCGTGGTACCTAATACGCCTGGATCGACCACAGTTGCAGGCATGCAGGGCGCGATAGGCTGACGAATGCGGCATGCACCGTTCTCCCTCATCCTATTGAAATTATGTGAGAAGTGACGCAAAATAAGAACAACAATAAGAGAACCTGGTACCTCGATTGAATCTTCACCAACCTCACGCTCATCCATTTCTTCTTCCGAATCATCCGAAGACACCGCGATGGTATCGTAGTCATCATAATCTTCTTCTTCATCATCCTCCCCCGCACGGCGACGTCGATCTCTATCCCTGGGTCGTAATTCCTCCATCTCGTTCGTTATTTCTTCATCATCGCTCTCCACTCTTCGCTTTACTCGCCATCGGGGTCCCTCACTTCGCGGTGTTGTGTCTCGGTCACCCATTCTCGACTTTGCATGGCGTCGCTCCTCCCGTCTTATTCCCTTTTTGTGTGAATCTATGCTGATACGCTTTGAAGGTGTTTCGCTGGCAGGTGGGGCACCATGGGGTGCTACCGCAGAGGGCACATCGTGAATGCGATAGGTACAAGGCCGGCCAGTAAGACTGGATATTAAGTAATGAATGAGCACCCACGCTCGCAATCAGAAATGTTGGCTTACTCACCTTTGTGCATCACATAGACGTCGTCCATTCTCCCATACACTGACACATTCCTCTTTGAGTCGAGCTATGAACATCTCTACAGCCGGTCCTCGCGCATTCTGAGAGAAATATCGAAGCGCCTTCTCCAACTGATAACAGTTGAACGAGTAAATAAGCTGCTGATCCAGTTCCAAGCCTGGGGTCTGATTCTCACCTGCTTTTCATGAACTGAGGAAGGATAGCACTGGGGCAAGTCTCGTAGGTAGGTTTCCTTGGCCGCTGGCAGTGCCTGAAGGCAGCGACTGTTGAGGGGTGTTCACAATCGAGGTAAGCTATTGAGAGCCATACTCAAACAGCTTTCATGCGGTACCTCTGAGAGAACTTGAATTCGGGATCAAGAAAGTTTCGAAGTTTATCCACGACATCATTACGCTGTGCCTTGGGGCCACTACGCTTGGTGAAGAGGAAGAATTGTTGAAGCCCAAGACAAGAGAGGTAGAAATCCTTGGATGTAGGGAGCTAAACGCAAGTCAATGTGAAATTCTTATGATGCGTATTGAAGAACCGTACCTCAATACGCTTCGATGCAGCCTGAGCCTTGACTGCTTTAGCTTGCGTCACTAGGAACTCCCTCAACTTGAGCATATCTGCAAAGAAAACTGCTTAGTCAAGTGATAGAGCGGGTACAGCAGCGTTCATTAGAACCTTGCCGAAAGACGTTCTGTCGCAACCAAGGGAACTCAAGTTGCGATGGAGCCGAAGTGTCAGAAAGGAAGCCAGACAGCGGATCAAATTGCTCAAAGGGATCCTCGTCAGGCGCACGGATGAGATGGACCAATCGCTGAGAATCCAAAGTGAACAACTGTACACTTCACGATTGTACAGCGGATAGATTAACGAGGCAGATTCTGACAGAGGGATGCTGAAGCTGGCGAGTGGTATTCCGTACGCATTCTCAGACGCAGGAACAACTCGCAATCGTCGAATAATGTATCGCACTTGCGCTTCAAGTGCATACCTCATCTTTTCTGCCACTGGCCTGTTCGAATCCTAATCATAAAACATTAGGACAGTCCCAGTTCTAGCTTACGGAGATCGGATTACCTGGGAATCTTTGTCTTGCTGACTCTCTTCGCGTAGAAACGGCGGTACGACATTCTACCATAGTGTATGAACGTTATACACGAGCAAAAGACAGACACAAGAGTGGACACCAATACCGTGAGAAACACAAAGGACAGAGCTGGCACACAACGCCCTGGCGAGAATGCGGAGGAGTGTTTGAACTCAGGCAGTTGAGAACAGTTATTCAAATAGTTGTTCAGTGCCGTGCCCATCATCTGTGCGAGTAACGATGAAGCCTCAATGTTGTAAAAAGGTTTGGCAATCACCAAAAGGAATAGTACCTGCTTGATGTTTTGAAGTATTCGAAAGATACGCAGATAGTGTAGATCAAATGTCATCCCGTGATGAATAACCTGTGGGTACGATTGTTGGTCACGATGGTACATTCTCGCAGCGATGCAGCGCTTGTACCAGCATAAAATGACAAACATGGAACATGAATAGAAGAGCCTTCAGGTAGTGATATTCCTTCTTCTCAATCAGCAGATGGAAATCCTGAAATGAACAACAACCATGAGGATGAGCTTGGCACACAAATGAGCATCGAATGAACTTAAGAGCTACATTACCGCATAGTTTGTGATGCCCTTGGAAAGCTGCTCGATCATGTCGGCGAGCACAAACGTGTCGTGTATGGAGACGAGGTTGAGATACACGATGTTTTGCTCAGCGCTATGATACATCTCAATCCGGCACTGCTCCCACGACACTCCATCGTGTCAGTAGTGAATCAAGAACCAATCCAGCACGCCAGATGTCCCACGCGACATCCTGCCCACCACGTCAGCACCATCCAGTCCTCTGTGTGCACGTACATGACCTTGCAGCTCCTGCGGCACCTGGAAGCCGGCATCAAACACCTGCAGACAATCCTGCCATCAGTATTTCATATCCAATTAAATTATAAAAACTTTTTTCATCTTTATAAGAATTATCTCAACATAAATTACATAAATATATTAATTATTTTCAATTATTAAAAAAGTACCTCTGGTTGCGCAGCATCGGCGATGGTGCTGAGCAGGTGGGCCTTGCCGTCAAGGGAGCCGCCAAGAAGGCCCACCACGGCGACATGGTTGCCGCCCAGGCGCAGCGCAGACAGGGTCTCCTTGGGAGTCTCCCTGCGCCCAGGCACGCCCGCCTTCTTCCTGCCCTTCATGTCCTGGCGCGGGTAGAGCGTGTAGAGCCCCGGAGCCTCCGCTACCGCGGAAGATGCACTGTCCGCATCGGCAAACATTCGTGCTACACAGTTGAGGCACCAAGTATGAAAAGGAAACTCTTTTCCTTCATATTTCATGAACTTCTTTTCCAAAAATTTCAGATTTTAATTTCAGAAATATGAAAGACGTTTTGACTACAGGACAAGAAAAGGGTGAAGACACACTAAGTACATTCTCAGAGACTAAGCAGAAACTAACTCTTGATACATCATATAAGACGAGGAGGCATCGACACGCAAAACGCGCGAGCCGCTGGCTGTTAGACACGGTGCACTTATCTACTTCTTGTCGGGCCAGTTGACGATGCGATCGTGATACTCGTGGAGGTTCTTCCACGTCAATATCACGAGATCACGTTTCTTTAGTGGCTGCTTCGTCAGAGGGCAGATTCCACCATTTGATGATAGACACCTGAGGAGTAATTCGTGTAAGCTCACTTCTTGTCTTTTACAAAGCTTGGGAAGGGTAAGTGATACCTGCTCCAACTCTTATAATCCATAACATGACCACTGGGCGAAATGGCTGGCCGTTCCACCTCCTCCAAGGTGATGGGATCGAGGAAACCAGGTAGAGGGTTCTCACTCTTCTTTGATTCGTCCTCTTCTTCATCTGATGTAAGACGAGGAACAGCATGTTAGATGAAATTAAAGAGAGCGTTTGAGCAGGGAACCCACCTTCGGCCTTCTTTTTGAGACTTGATGGCGGCACATATTCGTCATCGTCCTCTTCCTGAGGGTCCTCATCGTCATCTTTCCCTTTCTTCTTTTTTTGTGGTCGCTTCTTTTTGTTTGTTTTGATTTGAGGCTGTGGTTTCTCGTCGTCTAACGATTGTGCAAAAAAGTTAGCCACAGGTTTAGGGAAGTCGTGAAGAGTTCGCTCATACCTGAGTCACGCTTTCTCTTATGCGACTTCTGATGTTTACATATACCCTTGCTGAAGAGGTAGTGCGCCTTTCCTTTCTCATCGATAACATAGTTGGGGTCTACCACCTGCCCAGTCTCAATAAGATGTCTGGGTACACGAGCATGATTAGATACTACCAATCGAGAGAGGTATCGCCAAGCAGTCATATACCTGTAGAAATTGCTGCACTGATAACCCACACGCCCGGGAATGACCATCGAAAAGATACCCCACTGGCCATTAACACCGATCTCCTTAACTCGTTTGAAGAACAGCTCTCTTTCCTCCTGCTCATAAGAGGTCAATTTCTCTTATACTGGGCAAATGCTTACTGTCACGGTGATCGTACCTTCTTCCACTTGCCATTACGCTGCTCAACCCCAGGGTCATTGAAGCGATAGTAGTATGCGTTGGGATTCTTGTCCTTGAGCTGCCAGGCGCGGATTCGTGCCTCGGACCAGCCCTCAAAGTTACCCTCGTCGACCTTTTTGAGCGCCTCGTCGAGACGCAGCCGCTTGAGCCGCTTCTCAGACTTACGTTTGCGTGAGACGAACTGTCTGTCGGCGGGGATCTCCCCATTAGCGTCCGAATCGTTGCCCTTGCCGTCGTTATCAGAGACTGGCTCCCTCCCGTCAGTGGCGATGGCCTTGCGCACTTCGTAAAGAAACTCGATCTGCATGAGCTTTTCCACAACTTCGTTCTGTCCATTTATCACCACATCACATTTTGGCGGGAAAAGTTAATGAGCTGTCTCCAGTACCCCCTCCATGAAGGCTCCAAGAATAATTCTCACATGTCCTTGATGGACGATCACAATTACACCATCTATTACATAACAATGTTTCGAATGGCAGATGAATATCGAATTCGCTACTCGGTGATATTTGGGGGTGAATTATAATATTATATTAAGAAGCTGTAGAGGCGTAATGAACATGAAGATGGTTTCTGAGGATAATTTTCTAACGCCCAAATCCTCAGGCCCCAATTACACCACATGCGAAGTCATGATGCCCCACTTGGATGAGGAATGTTAACAGATCATGTCGTTTTCCCTCCAATTTTGGCCTTCTCCTACACACCATCCCCAAAACAAAGAAGAGAGAAAAATGGGGAATCAAAGAGGCGTACCTCGTCCTCGTTGCACAGCTTGAGGGCCTGGAGGGCCTCCTGTTCGGTGAGGTAGGGATGGATGGTCCTGATCTTTCGGGTGCGTTTCTCATTCTGGCGCTTCATGAATTGCTCGAATTGCTTACGTTGGAGCTCTACGCGCTGCCGCACGATCTCCTGCTCCTCCTCTGTGAGCTCGCTGGTGAAGACGTTGTCCTTGCGCACAGTGGCAATGGTCTGCTGATGCGACATGAACTCTTTGGCATCGATGGCGCCATGCGCATCCTGATCCGTCAGGTCCTCCTCCAGCTCCTTCTTCTGCTTCTCCTCCCACTGGCGCGCGAGGATGGCCTTGAT